>APFE030277606.1:0-30515 GCA_000404065.3 Pinus taeda
ACCTCAAAGACCAGGTTTCATAAGTGCTAACTAGGTCAATGAACAAAGTTAACTAGTTAGGTTTCAATCTAACTAGGTCAATGAACAAAGCTAGGCAACAATCCCTCTTGGGGTGAAGACTTACCTGACGCATAAGCTAGGACAAATCAATTCAATGATTGACATCTTCATGCACCCTCATATATTCTTAGCACAACATATCATACACCATAACAATTCCTAGAAATAAAGGAAAACAAGCCATAACCATGTCATTCATCCATATGCAACATAAAATTTGTAGTAGACCCCATAATCTTATCATACTTCAAACTTCTAGTGCACCAATGATCACACAATAGTTGCAGCTCAACAAAGTGGATGAACAACTACAACACTATGTATATTTCTCTCTCCAATGTTGCCAAAGCGCAAAGCAGAGCGAGAGTGTAGGGAGCATCATTTTCCAAAAACCTTGAGGACAAAGTGTCCTAAGAGAGTCATATATATAGTGTTACATTTATATTCAAAAAAAAAATGCAAAATGCCAAAATTAGTTGCAAAATATATTAAAATGTGCATATTTGCGCTACTTGTAGATGAATACTACATTCTTATGAAGTTAGAAATGCCATCCATAGTACATTCATGATTAATTAAAACTTTGAATGAGCAAGAACATTTAAATAAGAAGCAATGTTCTAACATCACTTATATTGGGATCCTTATCACTAGTATCATCCTTCATCCTCTACCTCTTCTTTAGCCTTTGCCTCTAACTCAATCCTCTAGGGACATCAATCGACACCACCCAATTTTGATGAAATTGATTAATCCAAGCCTCAATAAAGGGTTGAAAAAGATTAACATACCTAATCAATGATTTTGGCCCAAGTCAAAGGTACATTTTTACTAAAGCGATGACAAAGAAGTTCAACAATCAACACCACGAACATTGGGGTACATAAAGGGCTTAGTGCTCTTGATTACATGTCAATCACATACCCTTATATGTGATAGAATCCAATGAAAACGTTGCAATTCCATCAATCATGAAATCCTAAAAATTGTTAGGTTTGTTGACTTTTGCATGGGATATGAAATTCCACTATCTCCACATGAAGTTTGATAAGGATGGAACCCTCTCAAACATCCTAAAACAAATAATGGTAATGTTAAAAATTTAAGAAAAAGCATAACCTACTTTAAGAATTTAACATTACCATTAGTTGTTAGCACTTTTGATCAAACCTACTCAAAGACCACAATCATGCGTCAATGTTTTTTTATTAACCACATGGTGAATCAGTAACTGCCAGTCCTAATCTATGGGAGACCCAAGATCAATCCTCATAGCTGCCTCTATAACACCGGGAGTACATCCAACCACCTGCAAGTCGGGTATACTAAGATCCTATGATTTTAGCAAGAGCAGACTCACGTGCCGCCAAGACGGGATTGGGGAATCCGCCCCTTTAGCTTCCACCACAGCAGGTCAATGTACTCAATGAGATTTGAACTTCGGTCTCCCAGGCTTCACCCAAGTGACTTACCGTCAAACCATACATCACTGTACCAATCAGGCGTCAATGTTACAAGGAACATTAAGGGAGTGCCCAAGGAGTGCACTCCTTGGCTTTAGGAGTGTCCTGGAGAGCGCCATGCTCCCAAAAGGGCTAAAAGTGTCTTAAATTTGTCAGGAGCACATTCCCTAGACGTTCCCACTCAAAGTGTGGTTTTACTTATTTCTTTTTTTTCCTCTTTTCTTTTCTTTTCTTTTCTTTTTTTTGGCTGGGGGTGGGTGTTGTGGGAACCTTGGGGGCAATCTTAGTAACATTGTAACATTGTTTCTATCTCCTCTAACTCCCCAAACAAGGCTGAAGACTTAAATTTATATATACTAGCATATGTAACTTAGGTGGACCCAACTCTTAGGTCAACCTTTGGTCCACTTCAGATTATCTGAAAAAATAAGGTGAACCCATATGGAGTGGTGCAACTCCCAAGAATCCAAAATGCATGCAAGGGCGCTAACGAGTCCTAATCACACCTATTGACTTGTCCCCGTGAACTTCGACTAGAGGCACTGGAATGTGCCTTTTGATTGCTCTTCTTGACCCGTGCTACCAAACTTGACTAAAACAGGGCCCCAGCAATAGCATAACTACAATGGAGCTAGTCATGTATCCACAAGGCTGTAACCTTTTGAAGTTTCTTATGGTTTCCAACCCCTACGATCTTATGAGATTCTAGATTCTCTTTCATCCATAGCTACTTCACAACAACAAAAGGAGCAAGACAAGAATTCTTCATTTATGTGGAAACTTGCAAAAAATCATGCTTGAGCACATCACATATTCTAGCCAAGTACAAGGTATTTTCTCCACCTCCAACGAGGACTAGGGACAATTTCCTCTAAGCAAGGCACAAAAGGTGAGATAAAAAATAATGTAGGTGAAAAGCAACAAGTGGCAATGCATACTAATGTATTTGTAATCTTCTCACTGTAACCCCTATGTTTAGGACATAAACCCCCACTGATCCCCCTCCCTGCCACTCCATCAATCACTCCATTGACTTCTCCATCAATCGCTCCATTAATTGACTCCATTCCAATATTGGATATTATGTACTGTCATAAATATAATAACATATAGTCTGCATAACTTGTGCACCCATAGCATTTCTCTCTTGAATTACCTTATTTGTGTGAGTATCATTTGAACAGGATTGACTTTGGATTAGCCTTAAAATTTAGCTTTAGCAAAGCAATCTTTGGAATTTGGTTAGATACTTGATAGCATTCGCACATTGAAATAGCAAAGCAATCTTTGGAATTTGGTTAGATACTTGATAGCATTTGCACATTGAAATTTACCATAATATACAATAATAGATGGTAAATAACCCAAATGACTTCGGGTTTAAAAAAAAAAACGGGTATATAATAAGCTTCGCGTCGATCCAGATCAACCCGTAACCATAAAACTTCCGGTAGTTCGCATATAAAGTTAAAAGACAAATAAAATAAGATAAAATAAAAAAGTCTTACAAAATCTCTGACAATTCCCTTGTAGACGAGATAGGGTACAAGAAGGCCGAAGACACTACAGAGAGCTAGGTTCTTCCTGTTCCAGCGAAAATTCTTCTCCAGATTCTCCCTGGCTGTCCCCCACTCTTCAATGTATTTATTCTTTTTCACCTCCATTCCGCCTGCCATGGTTACGAATCCCGGGATCGAACAACAGTACAATTCGGAAAATGCTTGCTTGCGTTTGCCCAAATCGCTCGAAATCCCAACGCTGGTCCTTCGTTTCTGATTTATAATGCCCTTTCTGAAAACCCAAGCCTCTCGGGAAGGCAGATTCACACCATGAGTGATATATTGGAAAGGACAAGGGATGAATATAAATATGTTTTAGGTGTGGGTTTTTTTATGTGAAGATGTCAATGAACACATTTAAGTATGAAATCGGCTCATGGAGGGGTTTCTTGTGCAAGAGACAAAGTGTATCATTCTAGTGTGTCTTTAGGTTAGGCTATAATCTTAAAGATAAAATTGGGGTTATTATTTGTATCTGTTTATTATTGGATAAGGTATTAATTCAATTTTGCGAGGAGTGAGTTTGTTAACCTTTTTATCTCGATTCAAATCTTATAATGACATGTTCATCTCAAATTGCTAGGTTAAAAGGGTAAGTTCTTTTACATTTTTAGAATATCTTATTTTTAGGTTTAGTCACAAATATTATTATAGATGACTTATTAATTGTATATATTTTAGGAGTTAGAGTGGTATTCTATTAATTTAATTTTAATCTATGTCACTTTATTTAGTTATTGCTTTTTCTAGCATATATATATATTAGAGGTTATAGTTGTATGCGCTTGATTTGATTGCAAGTTTAGCTTATGTCATTCTATTTAGTTATTAATTTTCCTAGTAGAGAGATCTCATCTCTAGGTTAGGCCATGAGATATCAATATACGTAACTTGCATGTTATTGTGTATATCTTAGGGGTTGTATTAGTATTTGATCGATTTAATTCCAAGCCTAACCCAGGTTACTCTATTAAGTTACCAATCCCCCTAGTGTATCTCTCTCTCTCTCTCTCACACACACACTCACTCACATTCACTCACACGCACGAACACACAACACCCACATATATTTATAGTCATCATATATATGTATATATGACTTAAATAGAGAGATGGAAAGAGAGAAAGGGAGGGAGGGAGAGAAGGTGAGAGAGAAATAGAGAGAGGGGGGGAGAGAGAGGGAGAGAGAGAGAGGTAGAGAGATATATAGATAAAGGGAGAGGAGGGAGAAAGAGAGGGGGAGAGATAGATAAAGGGAGATAGAGAGTGCAAGAGGGAGAGTGTGTGACGTTGAAGAAAGTGTAACTAGGTTCAATCTTCGTGACATTGTAATTATGATTTTTGCAAACAAGAAAATGAATTTATTATTATTCCTTGTTGCATAGGCTTCATGAGAAAGAGGTTTATTTATTTAGTAGCTCCCATTGAGACCCTTAGGATGTCAAAGAGTCAATGGCAAGCTCTTCTTGAGCCTATATGTAATGTATACAAGGTCTAGAACAACCCTCCAAGACAAGCACAATCCTCTTGAAGAAGGAAGTAAGAAAAACGATGAAGAGAGCAGTCATATCAGCCTCAAATTGAATTAAATAAACTAAAGAAAGTCATGTCAGCTCAATAAAAGGACACAACACTTCACATTGTCATGTTGGCTCAAATACAGAGACATAACTACTATATATATGCAGTTAGGGTCAACACATAAAAGCAAGAAACTCAAATTTTGCTCTAAACTTTGGATGAGTACAGAAGGTGCAGGAATCTCAGGTCAAGGCAACAGTTAAGTACCTCAGATGGAGAGGTATCACTATGGTTTCGGATGGGTAATACAGTGAGGTATTCTCAGCATAACATTAACTAGGTGTCAAGAGAACACAGTCTCATTCTCGGTAAAGATCTCAGTGTTGTCATAACTTTAGTGATAAGTATGATCTCAGGAATACTACGATACCACACACAGTCTCAACATGATTATGAGAGAAGGATCTCATAGTGACACACTATCTTGGCATACATTAAGGTGCAGTCACAATCTCCTTCTTGTTGAAGACACAGTCACAAAGGTTATGATCTCGATGAAGGAACAGTCATGACGAGACTGTCATAATATCAGTGGATCTACATGCAACTCTCTATACATATCTCAATATGAATATCTCATTGATGAAGACCCCCGTAATGGTGCAACAATGATGATGATCTCAACAATGTCAAAAAAAGAGGATTGGTGTCTTAGTCTTAGAGTGGCCTCATAAGTCAAGGGTCATGGTCTTGGTATTCGTCAATTGGAATCTCTATAAGAAGAATTTTGTTCGGGTTTTCCTCTCCAAGAGGGAAAGGTTTTGGCCCTAGTAGAAAGCCAAACATCTTGTGTTCTTGTCTCTTTGCTTTGGCAGCTATTTGATGAACTAAAGAAGGCACACTCTAATAATAAGGAAAGATTGTACTGATAAGAAAACCTCACAAATAGTTGTCATGCGAAGAAGAATCTTATTAACTCTAATTTCCCTAGATTCTTCAACATGGTTTTAGAGCTAAGGTTCTAAATTCAAAGGAAGGGCAACTAAAAGAGACATTCAAGGATCAGTCTACAACAACAGTATACAATGTCACAATTTCATATTACAGTCTCCCATAGCTTAATGGCCTATACTTGGATTCTTCCCACATTCTCAGCCTCAGAAAACTCGAACAAAAGATGCAAATTATCACAGGCAGAAGACTCGATTAGGAGAGCTCTTACAGCAGTTCAATTTGGATATACACAGCCAGATGACATTTATTTCACAAGTCTTATACTAATCACAGTCTCAGTGCCACAATATGAGGACTTCAACCTTGGATTGAATCCTTTCTATAAAAGGAGCAGTGTTGACATCTCAGATTCTCAAAGCCTAATGATACATATTCGAGGGCATATATAAAAGCTTGTATGGACAATACACAATATAGAATAAAGGTGTCCTATGATACAACAATACTAACTGATGGGTTTGTATACATCATGGCAAGCGACCTCAATACTTTATGGTTCTATACGATGTTGCATACTACAAGGTTCCATAGTCCACTTATGTGATAGCAATATATTGCCATCCCAAGTATGTCTACAGTTTGTTAGATGTATAAGTTGAAGTAACTCGAAGGCAAGAAGGCAATCTTCCTATCGTTACAACAAGGATCTTATCTGAAGGAAGCATCAATGCATCTACTTCAATAACTATCAACATGATCAAGGTGAAAAATTTATGATCAAGTAAGTATTTTTCATTAATCAAATTGGTAAAATGACTTCATAATTGCAAGGAGGTCTATATGTTGGATGGGTCATCAAAGGTCCTTGCATGGAACAAGGAGGATTGTCACAATCCTCATAAATGAGAGAAGTCAGTGAACAGGTCTCCTTTGAATTCATGGGAGTGAACTCTTAAAGTCCTATCATCCCTGTGTAGCAAGAAAGGAGACATAAAAGAGATATATGAAATGTTAGAAGATATACTCTCTGAGATGAAGTTAAGAAGGTCATATCACTTAGATCTGATTGAAGGTATCAAATAATGAAGGAATATCTTCATGATATCTCAATTGGGAGATCTGGGAAAGATGATAAGAAGATGATCATCATTTATATACTAATTGATAAGCAAGGTAACAAATGTCCATAGACAAGGAAGTTACCTCATTCAACTTGTGGTCTCTATGCTAGATAGGAAAAGACAAGTTGAAGGTAAAAATATTGAAGGTCAAAGAACTCAAGCATTTGCAGAAAGGAAAAGGAAGTTTGGTCCTCAAACAAAGACAAACAGTACTGCTATGGAAAGATTATGAAAAGAAAGCTCATATCACCTTAAAGACGGAGAAAGATGAAAAGGGTCAAGAAAAAGAGGAATAACATATCTCTACTATGATTGAGATGGTATCCCTCACAAACGTGTCCTATCATAAGCTTTTGTTATAGATATGACCATGATAATAAAATGTATCGTGGCATCATGGAAGCATTAAAAACAAGAGCTCGTGACATCACCATGGGAATCATGAAGGACAAAATCCATGGTAGTCAAACATGAAGGATATAGCTATTAGGAATCTCATTGAACATTGAAGCAAAGAAAGATGTCATTCGAGACAGGGCTCATCATACATCAAGGCAAAAGGAAACATCTGCCATAGGGGGATATGCAACATCCTCAAGGTTCTCTGATGGATTCCTTATCGGAGGGTCCACTAATCTAGAGAAGAAGCAAGTGTTTCATCAGACTTATGGAATTCATGGGATGATGGTGTGATGACAGGAAGCAGATCAAGGGAGTGAAGATCTTTTCAGTCAAGGAAGCTACTAGAAGAAGCCTATATGACCTAAAGGTAAAATGAGGTATGTATGATTGTGTTTAATATTGTAATGTCATGTCATATGGTTGCAGGTAACATGGATCATTACTTCTATCTTGAGAATCATGATCAAGGGAAATGGATCTCCTCCTCTGAAAGGATGCAGGAAGGCATAAAGTCACACTAATATGAAATCAACATAATATGTCCTCGTACGAAGTATAAGGTGGTTGACTACAATTAAGAAACTCTTGTTGAAATCTCCTTTGAATGGAATGTGTGAGGAAGGAAGATGTCGTGAGATATGCAACCATGATGAAGGCAATCAACATCCAAAGGACCAAGAATACTTGATTAGGAAATCTCCTAGAAAAGATATGAAGACTTTGATGGAAGTCTAAAAAGATGAAGACGCTTGACAATGGATATCTTTGGGAGATGTGTCAACATGTATGTAGGATGTTGATACCTACAGGAAGATGTCATGATGAAGAGCTGTCTCGAAAGGTATGACTTGATTTAAAGTTATGAGTTCTTGAATAATATCTGGATGATTTCATGCAGGGCTGCTGGAACAAGAATTGAAAGTACAAGTACAACTAGCATTCATGTGGTGGATGGAAACTCCTGAAAGAAACATGATGACGAAGAAGTAGCCATGTGACAAAGGTTCCAGATATGAAGAAGGCCACCTTCCATGAAGAAAGGAATGACATGATGAACCAAGAAGGAAAGTGATCGATGGTTGATGCCCTACAAGGAATAAGCTCAAGTGAATTTCATGACATCAAGGAAAGAAGTTGATCAAGCAATTGAAGGACACACGAAGAAGGAGCTGTTGATGAAAAGACAAGTCCTTGATTAAGAGGGAGCTTGGATTGGGTAACCCCTTATTAAAAGGGAGTGACAATTGTGTTTTTCTATTTCATGTGTCATGCACTAGACCAAGACTAATAGTCATAAGTCTTAGTGAAGGCCATGAAGAGAAATGTAGACACATGATGGATGTATCCTCCCTAATTGAGAGGGGGAGATAGACACAACATTCTTGTCTTCACTTGGAAGAAATAATGGAGGATTGGGTAATCATTTGGCATCTGATGCTCTTTGAGGATGAGTAGGGCATTCAAGATAAGAGCAAGCAAGAGGACCGATATTCTTTAAGGGTTGGGAACCCAAGATAAGAATAGTCCTAGAAGGTCATACTTAGTGAACACCCGGGTGGGTATGTACCTTGAGAGACAATGATGAAGGTGTCTATAGTCATTGGTCTCGCCAACATTGTAGCTCATGGTCTCACAGAGAGATGGAGTTGTTAGTCAAGGCCTTGCACTGTGACAATGTTGGTTGATATGATGTTATACAGATGGGATTACCAATCTGATTCTTCCTATGATAAATTCTTCAGATTGAGAATGACCAAGTACCATTATTAATACCTCCCTAGTTAAGAGGGAGTGTTGAAGAAAGTGTAACTAGGTTCGGTCTTCATGACATTGTAATTGTGATCTTTGTAAATAAGAAAAAGAATTTATTATTATTCCTTGTTGCATGGGTTTCATGAACAAGATGTTTATTTATTTAGTAGCTCCCATTGAGAGCCTTAGGATGTCAAAGAGTTAATGCATGCTCTTCTTGAGCCTATATGTAATGTATACAAGGTCTATAAGAACCCTTCAAGACAAGCACAATCCTCTTTAACAACGTAGAAAACAAAACGATGAAGAGAGCAGTCATGTCAGCCTCAAATTGAATTAAATAAACTAAAGAAAGTCATGTTGGCTCAATAAAAGGACACAACACTTCACATTGTCATGTCGGCTGAAATATAGATACATAACTACTATATATACGCAATTAGGGTCACCACAAAAAAGCAAGAAACTCGAATTATGCTCTGAACTTCGAATGGGTAGAGGAGGTGCAGGAATCTCGGATCAAGGCAACAGTTGAGTACCTCAGATGGAGAGATATCACTATGATTTCAGATGGGTAATACAGTGAGGTATTCTCGGCATAACAATGACTAGGTGTCAAGAGAACACAATCTCATTCTCGGTAAATATCTTAGTGCTGTCATAACTATAGTGGTAAGTATGATCTCAAGAATACTACAATACCACACACAATCTCAGCCTGATTATGAGAGAAGGATCTCATAGTGACACATTATCTCGACATACATTAAGGTGCAATCACAATCTCGTTCTTGATGAAGACATAGTCACAAAGTTTATGATCTCGGTTAAGGAACAGTCATGATGAGACTGTCATAATATCGGTGGATCTACATGTAGCTCTCCTATACATATCTCAATATGAAGATCTTGTTGATGAAGACCTCGGTAATGGTGCAACAATGATGATGATCTCAACAATGTCAAAAAAAAGAGGATTGATGTCTTGGTCTTGGAGTGGCATCATAGGTAAAGGGTAATGGTCTTAGTATTCGTCAATTGGAATCTCTATAAGAAGAATTTTGTGCGGGTTTTCCTCTCCCAAAGGGAGAGGTTTTGGCCCTGGTAGAAATCTAAACATCTTGTGTTCTTGTCTCATTGTTTTGGTAGCTATTTGATGAACTAAAGAAGGCACACTCTAATAATAAGGAAAGATTGTACTCATTGGAAAAGCTCACAAATAGTTATCATGCTAAGAAGAATCTTATTAACTCTAATTTCCCTATATTCTTCAACACGTGAGAGAGAGAAAGAGAAAGTAAGATAAGGAGAGAGGGGGGTAAAGGAAAAGAGAGGGATAGAGAGGGAGGGGAGAGGGAGGGACAAAGAAGAGAGTGGGAGAGAGGAAGAGGGTAAGGGAGAGAGATAGTGAGGAGAGTGGGATAGGGATAGAGAGAGGGAGAGAGAGTTGGGGAGAATGAGAGAGAGAGATAGTGAGGAGAGTGGGATAGGGACAGAGAGAGAGAGAGAGAGAGAGAGAGAGAGTGGCCATGAGAGGTCAGGTCATGCAATATTTGTAAACGTGATTTGAGCATTGTTGTATATATCTTAGGGGGTATACTAGTAGTTGGTCCATTTAATCTCAAGCCTAGCCTAGGTCACTATATTCAATTACCGCCCCCCTAATATTATGTTTGTGTGTGTCACTGCATGGTGTGAATTATTGACCTATTATGTATCAATATCCCCATGAGTGTCTGAGGATCAAAGTTATGTTAATATAGGGGCAATCAATGATGATAACTTAATAAGGGATAGCACTAAAAAAAATTAAGGGCAAGAATTTGTTTTTGGCAAGGTTAGTGATGAACATCTTTAATGATGAAATTATTATGTAAAAGGGTCTCTTTTCCCACAAGCAAAGGGGTAGTGTGCATTAATTAGTTGTCTAGCTAATTCATGACCTTAAAAACAGGATAAAAAAATATTATGTGTATGTTACCACATGGTGTGAAATATGGACTTGTTATGGGTTGGTCTCCCCAAAAGTGTGTATTGGTCAAATTTTGGTCAAAGCTCCACCCTTATACACATTCTTGTAATGATTTGTATGTTGTGAGCAAAAAAAACTTCACAACATTTTCTCATAAACAAATAATTATTTTTTCTCGACAAAAATTTAGGTTTGTTTGCCAGATAACCACATAGATTCATCTTAACATTGGATTTATTAGGCATCTAAGATGAGATAAAACCCATATGCAAGATTATAGGAGAGTATGAATGTTATTAGGCTTACAACAAAAGCTCTTCTACAACATTTACAATTATTATATGAAAAAGTCGAGGACATAGAGGTATACAACGCGATTTCATGGGGGATGTCATGTCTCCCTACCAAGGTGCACTCGTATTAGTGCCACCTATGCATGTGTAGCATATGGTCACATAAATGATAATACCCTCCACAATGTTGTATATCCATGTTTTGTGATGTTTATCATCACTACAAGATCAATATCAAGATGAAGTTACCCTATTTTATTTTATTCGTCTTGATCTATTAAGCACCCACAATGAAATACAAATTTTGTGCAAAATTGGGATTAAGATGAATCTATTCTACTTAATTACTTATTGCCTAAGCAATTACTATAGCATGCATTAGAGGCTATTAGCCTACACATATCAAATGTCTAATGTTAGAGATTTCACTTATCCCTTAAGTTCAACCTAACATTCCAATACCTTGGTTTAATAATGTAACAACTCCGGGTTAAAATTCCATGTAATAAATGGACACTATAAAGGAAAAATCAAACCAAGGTCATGGGACACATATTCCAAGTTGAATGAAGGGGAAAAACATTACATTGGGGTCCACTTGCAGTTAATTATTTATTAGCTATGGAAATTGGCATTGGCATTGGCATTGGAAAAAGGAAAAGGGTAGTAAATGGCAATTAGTTCAAGAAATAAAGGAAAATAAGAGAAAATGAAGAAGAAGAGACAAGAATATGCATGCAAGGAAAATGAAGGAAAAGGAAAGGTAAAGAAAAGAAAAGGGGGAGAAAACATTCATTCATTCACTTTCAGAAGAGAGAGAGAGAGAGAGAGAGAGCACTTGGACAAGGAGAAGCAAGAGAGAAAGCACTTGGACACAAGGAAGACACAAGAAAACAAGCAAGGAAAGCAAGGGAGCACACGAATAAGATTTGGAAAGTAGTAAGCAAGGGAAGAAATCAAGCAAAGAAAGGGCAACCAGCAAGAGGATTTTGCAGGTAACAGGTTGCATGTTTGATTATCTTGTTGGGATGTGAATTCATGGTTTATGCATTGGTTATTTGGTCATGTTTGCTATCATTGGCATGGTATTTGCATGGATTGACAACAATGTACAAACTTGCCTTTTCCATTTCCTAGATAGCCATGGTATAGTGTGTTTTCATTTTGGTTGAGCTTTGGAATGTCGGTTGATTTGGATCTAGTTGAGGTGGTCTCAAGAAAATCCCAAGGGTTGAGGGTGGAGATGGTTTTCTCCGGGAAGCTCTTGATAGGCGGGTGGAGATAGGAAAATTCCTCTAGGTATGGTGAAGAAACCTTGAGGAATATAAGATTGTATTTATTTTGGTGATTTCTAGATCGGTTTAGGTGAAATCATGGTGGCTTGAGGTGGAGGTGGTTTAACCTATATATTCTTGATTTGGTTATGTTTGGTTTATCCCATGTGATCCCACATTCATGCTTGGAATATGGCATGGGGGTGATTGGCTGAAAGAAATAGTTGGTTCAGCCCAATCTATGGTCGAGTGGTACATGGAAGTCCCTGACTTGGTTAGTACTATGCATATGTTATTATGTGTTATTTCTTATTGAGATCAATGAGCACAAGTATTGGTAATTGTGTTGATTTTATGATTAGTTCGTCATGGCTTCACTTTGGTTAAATGTTGGTTACATGCATGGTGTATTTCTTATTATATGATGTGCTCTTGTTATTGATCATATTCATGGATTGACAAGTGATTGAATAGTTATGTGAATGCATGAGCTAATAAGTGTTTGTTGCAGCTAGCTTGAGAGGGAAGAAAGCCTTCTTGATGAACATTTGATGAAACTAAGGAAATAATGAACACATATGCATTCATGACCTATAGTTATTGTGTTTGTCAAGTGTTTGTATAAATGATTGTTATGTTTTATGCAAGCTTGAGCAAGAATAAGACTTGGAAACAGAACCTGAAGACTCATAGAGACTGTTGAGGAAGTTCTGGAAAGTTTCAGGAAGATCTAGGCAGTTGGCCTGTAGGCTTGCCTAAAAATTCGAAACAAAGTCTTTAGCCGCACTCTTGAAACTTGGAAATTTGTTGTAGTCACACTAAAGTTGAGTTTTGTGTGTTGTTGGAGTCTTCTGTATGCATTGACTGGCCTTTATGTGCCTAGTTGGGTGGTAAATGAGGTTGAGTGGTCTAGACTCAAGGAACAATTCCCCAATGGAATTAGGTTGTTAATGGTGTGCTCAAGTGTTCTTGAGTGTTGCATTAAGTGTTGGACAAGTTTGGCAAGTCAGGCCCCATTTCCGTAACTAAATCTTAGAAGTTGGGTCATGCATAGTAACTCTTAGCTCATGTTTACCTTGGTGAGCTTGTAAAGTGGGTAAATGTGGGGTGGGGTGTTATAGACTGGTATCAAAGCAAGTTCACAACATTGGACCTTGAAGTAAAAACTGATTGTTATGCATATAGATCTGCATATGTCTATGTATCTATCATGTATGCATGTCAGTTATTTTATTTTTTAGTGTTTATTATGTTGTTATAGTTTTATGATATTATCTTGATTCATGTATGAACTAATATGCTCCTAATATTATTATGTATCATGCTAATTTGGATTGACTTGTGTAGATGCACTAACCTCACTAGAAGTATATTGAGGTAACACTTTTTATTATGCCTTTTATTTGGTTTATCTAATAGTGATATGTTGTAGGAAAATAGAAGGTGAAGAGATGAAGAGTAGGGTGGTTGAGTATAGTTCATATGACTCTTTACACAAACCAGAGGAGAAATCAATTAAGCAGCAAGGAGAGGGAGACTCTTTTGATTTGACAGATACATTAAGACATTTGAGGGCAGAGATCAAAAGTTGTAAAGTTGATAATGAGCGGTTGATTGAATCCCATTGAAAAGCTTGCAAAAGCTCAAGAAAAGCACGCTCAAGTTAATCTGGTTATTCTTCAAATCCTTTTAGATTTACAAAAACATGGATAGTTGGGGACCAATCATGGAGATAGACAAGAAGAAAAGACTAATGGGGCAAATCGAATCCGGTCTCAAAAAAGGTACAGGATGGACTGTGACGATATAGTAAAGAGTGGCAAACTCTTGGATACACCTAAGAAGAGGGCTAGTATGTATGGATTTTATTCTATCTCTACCTCTAAGAGACATCATCGCCATTACTGCTAGCATCATTATAGAAAGAGTGAGGGGGTATTTTCGAAAGGAATTCAACAAATCCAAGCCTCCTAATTTTGACAGTGAGATGAATAAATCAGAAGATGCATAAGCATGACTGCTTGGAATGAGGAAATTATTCAGGCTTCATGATTACTCTAAGAATATGAAAGCCAAGATAGCCACCTTCAGTCTCAAAAGAAAAGCAGATATTTGGTAGGAATATGTCAAGCATGTCAGAGGCATCAGGGAAGAGAAACTGACTTGGGAAGAATTTGAAAAACTCTTCAAGAAGAAGTACCTATCTGAGAGGTATTATGATAGAAAGGCCAAGGAATTCTATGATCTCGGGATGGGTTCCATGACAGATGAAGAATATACAACCAGATTCCTAGAGTTGTTGAGATATGTGCCCTATCTCAAGGATGAGAAAGCAAATATCTAAAGGTTCATCAAATGGATTTCCATTAACATTCAAAGACCAGATTGAGTTTGATGAGCCTTAGTCACTGGATTAAGCCATCAGGAGGTTGAAGCATTTCTATGAACAGTAAAATTGCAAGACTGAGTTCAAGCGTGACTGGAAGGGTATTGAGAAGAAAAAAGGAAAATGGCCTAAGAAGCGAGGAAGATCTTAGGATGCAGGTGAAAAGGAAAATGTGGCACCTCATAAGAAGTCCAATGTAGCTGAGAAAGGACACGATTCTCGACTTGTGGAGTAGAAGAATAAAGGAAGTGGTAGAGAACCACTGAAGTTTTGGATTTGTGTTAGAGATCATCACAAGAAGGATTATCCTTTGTATCAGGGCGACATGCCTCAGATATACAGTTGGGGATGTGGGTCAAAGCATTCCCCAAATCTATGTGGCAATTGATAACAGGCAGGTAAACCACCAGGCATCCATTATCGAGATGGAAGGTAATCTTTATGATCAAGTTGTTTCTATTTTGATTGATCTTGGATCGAATTATAACTATATTGGTGGCGTAATTTGAATAAGGTAGTGCATGCATAATCTTGGTTTGTGTAGTTGGCTACAAGGACCAAGAGAAGAGTTCATTATTGGTTAAAGTCTTGTGCGTTTGATCTTAATGGCATGCCTACAATAATAAACTTGAATTTGCTTCCTTTGAGTGCATATAACAAGCTTTTGGGCATGGACTGGTTGTTTATTCACAAGACCAAGGTAGATTGCTATGAGAAGACCATTGAGTACCTGAATGAGGATGGAGAAAAGAGAGTCTTGTAGGGAAAGAAGAAGCCGACATCAGTAAGGATAGTTACAACCATGCAAGCTAAGCATAGTTGCAGGAAAGGATGTTTGTTATTTGTAGTGCATGTTTCCAGTGACAAAGGGAAGAAGGATGAGGATGGTGAAATCCTAAGAAGGTATCTTGTAACACCCTCCTCCCACATTTACCCAAGTTGATCGACCTGCTGGGGTAAACGTGTGACTAGAGGCTACTATGATCTGATTCAAATCCCCGATTCAACTCCCCGATTCAACTCCCCGTTTATAGTTAAGTAAGTGGAACTGACAAAACACAACTAGTCTGACTTTCTACACATGTTACAGAACCTTCAGGAGCCATCCAACCCTTTTCAAGTGACCCACCCCTAAGATAACTTGACATTTTACTTACTTAGAGCCTCAGTCACTCCCATGACATGGGCATGCATGCGACTAAGGCCCTCTAGTCGCTCCCACAACAACGGAATGCCAATGACTAAGGACTTTTCAGCTAGTCCTAATCCAACGACCCCAGATTATGTGCCACTTTTTCAGGGCTAGATCTTGGGGCACTGCCCAAAACTTCATGAAACTTCTAGAAATGAGAAATAACATTGAAATAATGATACTAATGTGAATACTTGAACAAATACTTGACCGGACCCCTACTAGCCATGACAGGAATTTCGTCAAACATGTCACAAATATGTATTATACTTGTCAAAACAACATATCTAAGCATATGGGTCTCATACTTATCTGAGAATAGCTAAGAAGCATTGATGCCTCGTCACATTAGTTGCATTATCATCTATTAGGTCATATATCCATTTTTCATTCATTTACAAATCAAAACATGATGAGATCCATACATTATCACTGTCATAAAACATGCTCATAACCAACATAGAACCAATAGAAATAACAAGGATACAACAACCATAAATACCACATATAAACAAGTATGTTTACCCATGAAATACAAGAGGGAGGAAGCTCTTGTTAAATGTTGTAGCAGCTACAACCACCCTCCAAAATTTTTCCTTAGCTTCGTTTGGAGCCTTCCTACCAACCTTTCACAACACCTTGTCTTGCTTCATCAAGTACACAAGCTTCAGTGTTTACACAAAGACAGCCTATCGATCAAATCTTGATGCATTCCCCTCACAAGTTGTTCATCCAGACTTGATCCAGCTACAGGCTAAGCATCTCCCCCAAGAAATTGCGCAATTCTGGAGGGCAACCAGCCTTCCCCCAAGAAATTGTGCAATTCTGGACGGCAACTAGCCTTCCTTCCAAAAATTGCGCAATTCTATCTGGCAGCTTACTGGGCTCCAGAATTGCGCAATCCTGCCAGTCAGGCTTCACCCATAAATCTGTGTAATCCTTCCCAGCAGGGCTGCTCATCCCAGGAATTGAGTAATCTTGGGTAGCAGTTAGCTGCTCTACCCAGAAATTGCGCAAATCTCTTGGGTAGCCAGCCCATCTCCCATCCAGAAATGTGCATTTTCTCCCAGCAGTTGAGCAGCCTCATGCATGAGCAGTTGGGTTGACCAGTTCCTCCCGGGACCAAGGAAACTTGACTTGCATGCATGGCTTTCTTCTTCTCGGAATTTGCAAAAGGAAACATGCAAAAAGCATCCCTTGATTCAAGGAGTTATTTTTAGTAACTGGAGATGACATCCAAAGTTCGTTTTAGAAACTTTCCTCCAAGTGTCGCTTTTTCCTAGATTTGTGGCATACGCGTCATAAACTCAAACTTATTTATTCGACGCATGAAAGCTCATTCTTTCACATCGATCTTGGAACTCTGACATCCAACAGCACATCTAGGACTCTTCGACACATCTAGCTCAACTATTCACGGGTAAATGGTCTCAACTTGTCTTTTTCGACATTTCCGTCGCTTTTTGTGTTTTCACTTGTGTGAGTGTTGTTTGCTTGATTTATTTGAATGCTTGTTGTTGTTTACATGCATACTAGCTTGTACTAGCACTGTTTCAGTTTTTGTTGCTATCTCACTACTGTCGCATGCATGAAACTGTTTCGCACGAACGGTCGTTGATTCGGCGACTCGCTTCACCCACATGCATGTTGTTCTATTTTTTGAACCTTTCATTCAATGTTTGCATGCACGATCAATCACTTCTACTTTCACTTAATACCACCATGCATTCACTTTCACATTTGCTTTTAGTTGCCCATTGGTGAGTCTGGCCAGCCTTGGCCCGGACTTTGCCTCATCGAGACAACATTGCGCAATCCAGGGAAGGAAGGCTCTATCTTCCTCTCCAGAAATGTGCATTTCTGCACAAGCACTATCCTCCAGGACTGATTTGCGCATTTCTAAGGGATAGTGATTGTTGGCCCATAAAATTGCACAATGCAGTCCCTAGGCCTGCAGTCAATGTAAGCTAGAATTGTGCATTGCGCAATCCCAACAGTCAACAGTCAGCCTGGATTGCACATTGTGCAAATCTAGCATCCAGTCTTGCCTCCCAAACAGACCAGACTACCTTTTGCATAGTTTTGGTAGCCAGTCACCCAGCCTCCCAAAACAAATTGTGCAATCTTTACCTATCATTCCCCAGGTATGTGTTATGTCATTCCCCGAATTTTCTTTGGTTTTCGCTGACAGATTTCTTGCCATGCATGTCGCTTTGTCTCCAGATATTTCAGGTGTTCATTTGCCTCTTAGCAGTACAAGATCAATGGCCTCCAAGGGAGCAGGATCGAAGGACACCGACGAAAGTGCAACTGGAGCAGTAATTGAATAAGTGTCTGCATGTCTACCAATCTATGATGATACCAAGTTGTTTCTAGACAAGGACATCAAGTTGAAATGGAAAGAGGTCAATGAATCATTTGCAGGCACTTCTAGGGAAGACCTCGAAGACTGTCAGGTGTATGTGAACATTCACAAGTTCGGGTTGTACCAGATTGTATGCAAATACCCCGTGTTCCCATGCATAGACATGATACACTGGACCGTCTCACACACTGATCCCAAGATGATGACTTTGAGCAATGTCAGCGGGACGAAGATTGAAACCTTCTGGGCACATGATTATGATGAGATGTATCATATATCGGAGCCCGTGACTATCATGGAGACTCCCTTCAACTTACCCAGCAGTAGTGCAAACTCCAGAGACATTCTTAAGAACTGGGTAAAGGAGCTGGTTAGATTCAGGATGACACCCAACCATATATACAAGACGAAGATACTGCGGAAGGCATATCAATACTTGGTCATATTTACATGTCGACTGTATGGCCAAGAAAGCACAAAAACCTTCCCATAGAGTTGGGTAATCGTGCTGGACCAACTGGCCAAAGAGGGAAAGCCATGTAACTGGTCCAACATGCTCATCAGCTAAAGGAACAGGCAACAAAGGCTTGACAGTCACCCGAAGGTATGCAAGCAAAGATCTACATGTTCGCCTACATCTTAGATGCAATCTATGCCCGACAGGAGTTCCCGAGCTTGGAGTGGGCATGGTCACTAGTGAAGACTGTTGTGAACACATATTGTAAGTTGTTGTCTGAATGCAGCTTCAGAGGAGTTATCACACGAATGTCTGATCATTTTGTCACCCCAGTTTACAAGATGATATTTGAATAGGATCCACCTTACATGTCGAGGGCAACAATGGATGCATTGATAGACATTGTTGATTGGTATGCCTCATCATCCGACACCTTCATACGAATGTTCAACGCAGAGAAGCCTCTACATGTTCTACCAAAGTTTTCCTTGGACATACTCATCATGCAGGAAGTAGCATATCACATCTCGACAGGATTGATAGCTAGACTGCACCGAAAGAAGAAGGCACCTTGGCCTGCTCTTCCATTACGGATTGGGTTATATGAGATCCAAAGTTTCAAGCAAGCAGATGTCAAAGCAGAACATATGAAGAAGTATCCATTCGACTTCTGAAGTTACAATCCGTATGAACCACATCGTATTGTGAAAGATCATTGCATGAGAGTACAATTCAACTGGATCCACGGAGCATTTCATTGGGCCAAGGAGGACCCATGGAGATATTGCTACAGTTTCTCTTGACCCAATGAACAGGTCAGCTTCATTGTGAAGTGGTTAGCGAAGCAACATGAAGCAACATCCCAGAGAGCACCAACACCAACAACAGTAGTAGCAGAGGCAAGCATACCAGTGCGTGACAAGGGCAAGAGGAAGATTGTCGATTGCATGGAGGAAGAGAAAAGCTGGAAGTTCTAGCATATCCACTAGTAGAGAAAGCAACTATGGCTATAGAGGCAAAGAGGCAACAATGCGACAAGCAAATCGTGCAAAGACAGAGGGAGAAGATAAGAATGGAGGAAACAAAGAAGGAGTTACATGAGCTGAAGGAGCAACTTTGGAAGGAACAAGAGCTGCTCAAACAGGAGAGGGAAGTGCAGCAGGAACATGTACAATAGGGGGTGAAACATGTGCAAACAGATGAAACAATGCCTATACAGGTAATGGATTCATTAGAACAGCTAGCATTAGGCAGATAGGGTGAACCATTGCAGGAGCATGACTTTGCTCGTGAGATAGAACAAGCACTTCAACAATTGGATACGGATATGGAGCAGCAGGAATTGGAACAGGACACCGACCTCATGCCTTGTCACCAAGAGGTCGACTTACCCGCTTCACCGCATCTAGATGATGAGCAAGTCTCAAGTGACCAAGAAGGCACTGAGATCCTTGGAGATCAGCCGAAAGGAGAGATGCACAAAATCTCATTCAACGAGTCTCAACATAGATTTGTGCAGTCTTGCAGAGTGTCGACTCTAGATGATCATACATCTCCTGCGTAAGTTGAGGAACAAGTGATCGTGTCTGACGTGCACAAACATCCAACAGCCTTGGCCGATTCAATCAGAGTGCATGTCGAAGACACTGACTCAAGTGTTCACTTTCTGATAGCTGAGAATGAGCGAATGGCTAAGGAACTACAGACGGCTAAGCAAGGAGGAGAGTCGGTGACAGTGTTCGCCTGAGTTGAACTGAAGAAGGCAATACTAGATGAAGTATTGTCCCTTCACACAATTATGTGAGTGTTGTACCCCAATTTTGGCACCGTGCATAAGGCAGTCGTCCATCTCAATGGATGGCAGCAACGATGTGCTAGAAGAGCACGTACCTTGAC
This sequence comes from Pinus taeda, assembly GCA_000404065.3. Classification (NCBI taxonomy): domain Eukaryota; kingdom Viridiplantae; phylum Streptophyta; class Pinopsida; order Pinales; family Pinaceae; genus Pinus; species Pinus taeda. The sequence continues at coordinate 20,668 of APFE030277606.1, forward strand.
AAACTTGCATGTTGTTGTTGATTACATGCAAACATGGACGATGAGATACAAGGGGGGCCCTCTTCACTTACCTAGGATGATGAAGGCCAATGCGGTTGAGTTAAAAGCACGTATCTAGAGTCAAATCCATAATTATGAAGAGCTCCCGTAGCTCATCACTAGTATACAGAAATAAATGATTAGAGGTAACCATAAACCAACTTTGGAGATTAGGATATAACGTTCCTAATTCTCAAATAGGGCTCTCTCTTTATGTTTTAACTTTGTTTTAATTATTTGATTGTAGGCTAGTTATGCTTATACTTGGGTTTTGATTTGGATTTCGTGGTGGGATAACTTACTTAGATGGATAGAGGGATGTCTTTTACCATTGGGCTATGGGATCAAATGTCAAGAAAACAGGACTGGATCAAGTTCTAAAAATAGTGTCTCCAGGGCAAGGTAGCTGAGTTATTTCAGATCTTAAGGCTAGATGGTGAAGTTGGTTTCAATCGGATCCAAAGAGCAATTAAGGGTTCCTCAGGCCGGATTATGAAAGAAGTGAAAGAGGTCAACCGAGATGGGAGAGCAATTAAGGATTCTCAGATCCGGATATCAGAAGAAAACATAGAAATGATTAATTGTTCAAGACAGAGTGTACTTAAACAAATTCTGAAATAAATTTCCAGTTAGTTCACTCACTTTAGATAACATGCAAGTTTGTGAAATACATAAGAAGGTAACAAATTTGATAAAAGAAAATACTTCATTGTAATAGCTCAACACATGAATCCTGTAATGCAATCTCTTTATTACTCAGTCCAGCTTGTTGACTTGAAAAATTGGTACAATAACCCTTAGGTTTATGACCAATACAACTCTACAAATGTATAGCAATCCACACCCAATACTTCGAAATATGAAGTATTTATACAAAAATAGTTTACAAAATATCTCAAACTGTTTTGGGAATTAATCTAGGAGAAAGAAATATCTCCATGCAAGAAGATAGAGATAGATGTTCAATTGTTGTATGTTGTCCCTGTTTATTTGGTTGTGTTGTCTTTATGCTATGATATTTTGTTGTTTATTCTCTGCCCTGCTGTTGGTCTTCATGCTGGCTATTCTTTTTACTTTGATCTTTCAACTGATACACTTTCACGTGATACTCTTTCACCCGGCTGGCCTGTTACTTTTTCTTTACTGTGCCTTTTTCACTTTGACTAACAATTTTCACATTTTGACTGTGTATTTTTATAGAAAGTCATTCAACTTTTCCCATGTGTCTGCATCTGGTAATTGAATATTTACCATCCTCCTATAGATTTCATCTGCTTCTGTGTACTTGGCAAAAGTGGGTTTGTTTACAAAAAGGTGTTTTACCTCACGCTAGAGGTAAAACAGGTTCCCAAATGTTTGATATAGAACCTTTCTAGTGGGCATCCCTTTCATAGAAGAAGTATTTACCTAATCTATGACCACCTCTCTGATTCTCCTGTTGTAGTCGTCCTGTGACATCAATTTATCATTTATCACCAAGGGATTTGGTAGACCTTTCTGCCTCAAAACATCAAACTTAACCATGAACCTGTCTATATGCAACTGCATGGTTTGGCATTTATCTTCAAGATTCATCATCAAATTCCTCTTGGTGAGGACCTTTTTTACCTCTAGTATTGTGCCAATCCTGTTAGGTATCTCTAACTCCTGCAATTCATATTTGTTTTTGGAGTTGAGGAAATGAATTATTCTAGTGGCTTCCTCTGGCATGTCTCCCAGTTCTACTTTAACTCTCTGTATGGCTTCTATAGCCTCTTTCACTAAGTCATTTTGTTCAAAAATTACTTGAATGGATGGCCAAATATCATTGACAGAGTCAATGATATTGGCCCATAACTGTTCCTTAGCTTGGCCAAGTGGCTCCTTTAACGTCAACTCTTTCTCTAAGCTCTTTGTCCTTTCATTCATTCTGGTTACCTTCTGTACTTCTTCTTTGTGCATAATTTGGGCAAGCTTATTGTCATTCTCCAAACTGGTTATCTTTTCCTTAAGCTTGTTCATCTCTGTGGTCTGAATGGACATGTGCTCCATTTCTTTGACCAACTTGCTTGCCTCATCACCTGGCTGGGCTGATGTTGATGTCGAACCTGTTGCTGATTTAAATGATGTGGGAGCTGGTAGTGTTGTGGCCAATGGAGCCGTAGGATCCAATGAAGCTGCCAAGGTGGATGGTATTGCAGTAGTGACTATTGGGATAACAGTGGCAGTGGCAGTCTCAAGACTAGCTTGTTTTAACTGTATCAAGTTGTCCAACTCCTTCTCCATTTCCTTCAATTGATCATTGAGTTGTAAAAAAAGGTCCATCATTTCCTCCTGATGTGTTTGCCTTTCTAAGACCTCTTTTGTCGCTCTGAATGAGGCAATTTGAGTTGTTTTTTAAGAGCAACAATGTCCTTGTTACTTTTCTTTATCAACTTCTCAGCAGCCTTGATATCATTGGGATCATGTCCCATCTCAATCACCAAGTCTTTTAGTGACTTGATTATGTTACATTTGGCCTATGAGCAGGCCTTCTCCAGTCTGTAATCTGCAATGATATTATCTAATGAACTTTGCACTTTGTGTGCAGTCATAGCTTTACCTGTCAAGGTGGAATAGATCATCTCACCTGTCTGCTTATGAAACTCAATTTGGTCAATGGGATGAACATCCCTAACCAAAACCTCAAAATCTGTTTTCCTATAGTCTGTTGATGTTTTTGGCTGCTGGACTGTAGGTTACATGAATGAAATTTGCATTTTTCCTGTTTTGATGTCAAAGGCTGACATCAACCTATTTTGATTTGTAGGTGTCTGCTTGAAGTATTGGGCATAAGTCTCAACCTTCAACTTATCATTCCTCAACTTAATTTCCTTGTATCTATCTTTGATGTCCTTCTCTTTATCCACATGCCTGGTGAATGAAGAGACCTCAACGTTAAGCTGTCTCTCAATAAATTGAGTGTTTGATGTTGAGGGCTGTTGTGTTTCTCCTGAGCTGCTATGTCTTTTCTCCTTTCCACCATTGTATCAGTGTCAGTGATTTCCACTGAGTCAATGGTGTCTTCTTGTTCAGTTACAGGTTTAAGCTTGGGCCTCTTCCCGTAACTAATCTCAAATTGTTCACATGTGGTTTCCATAGCTGAACTAGAACCCTCCTCCCTGGTTGTCTTTGCATATCTATCCTCATTTGCTGGAGTCTGTAAAATAGGAGGAATATTCATTGGTTCTCCTAGTTCTGGAACCTGCATTAAGGAACTTGTATCAATCTGTTTTTCTACATCAATCAATGTATTCTCTACATCAACTACAATACTGTCCATGTTTATTAGAGTGCTTTCCAACCATTCTGATTGGTTAGCAAACATCTCAATGTCTGGTCTGGGATGATGGCTGAAAGGTCCCAATTTGACCTTGAGCCTCAGCTTATTTATGACTCCATGAGGGTCATACTTCCATATAAAGTTTTTCTTGAATTTCATTTGTTGAAAAATCTTATTTTCCTTTGGTCCAACTTCTCTGGTATTACAAATGAAGGGGCCCAATTGATTTTTCATTTTGAATTGGTTCTTCTTCCTAGCTTATAGGAATTTGACTTCATCATAATTTAGAATATGCCTAAAGTATTCTAGTGCAAATATCCTCATGGGAGGTATATGGGTAGTTTGTGTGGGGCAAGTTGGCATCCATAAATTCTTATTTCTGTGTGGTTCTGGTGTAGATACCAGTCTCTCACTTTGTTGTTCTTTGCCAACTGTAACACCCTTTTGATCTCTTGACTGATTATGAGCTGAGGGCTACTGGTTAGCATATTCATAACTGGATGGACAAATGAATCAATGAAGTCCTTGTAGGAAAAAATAGTGGAGAATTTCTGGATCAATGGTGTCCAGTAGATAACTGATCTTGGATTTCCTTTGGTATCTAACTTTTGGATGCTAACAGGGAATTTATCTGATTGGTAGTACATGAACATATGAAATCAAACTGAAGAATACTCGAAAACTCTCTCAGTTGGTAGCCTAGTGAATTGTTCATGCATTTTGTCTGCTCTGATCTGAGCATAGTTATACATTATAACGGAAGGCTTGCTTGGGGAAAATATGGAAAGGAAGGCAAGAACAACCTCATCCACATGTTCATCAGAGGTGTAGCCTAAAATGCAAGAGAGCATGGTTATGATTTGTCTGCCTCTCTTAGAAAAAAATGGTGGCAGCATATGCAGGAGTTTCTGTAGGAGTATGACACTCCTCTATGATGAAAGTTTGGAAAATTTGGGCTATCCTAGGAGGGTCTAACTTTGTGTAGAGGTCAAGAAAGCCTTCAATAGAAAGTGGGGCCTCATTTGGGCTTGGTTGGACTTGCAACATTTGGTTAATGGATTCTGCAGTGATGGTGAATAAAACTTGTTGGTTAGGGGTGACAATGACTCTTTGGCTGGGAATGTAGCAAGCATGATAGAAGTGGATGATTTTTGGGAATGGGCATACTTTTGGAAACAAATACTTAGGCAAATTAGACTCCCAAAGGTGAATGTCATGATTTTGGTTTAAGAACTTGCCCTTACTCCAGCAGTGGAGCTTTAGAAGGTAGGCAGGGGAAGTTGTGTCCTTTATTTGGAAGTCTTTGTCTGCTAATGTAAGGTGGTTGATGTCCAGGTGAGGGGTTTGCATAGGTCTCACATCCAGAGAGGTTTGGGAAGCCATAATTGGGTTTACAGATTTGAATTAGGCTTTCAGTGATTTCAGGAGTGAGGTTTTAGAGGTTCTGGAATAATGGGTTGGTAATTATATTCTGTGAAAAGGGTTTGGGATATACAAATAAGTTACTCTTCAATTTCTGGAAGGTTTCTTAATTAATTCAATTAATTAACCTTTCAATTTAAATTGCGCATTTTCAAATTCAAGGGTTGTTCTCGTTTTTTCCAAGAATACCTGGAAATTGATGGTTTGGCGTGCAGACTGGGTTCAGTGATGAATGCAGAAGGTATTGTGGCTTCAACTGTCAACTCGTTGCTTCAATTGGGTATTTGGAGCCTCTTTAGGCAGCAGAAGGTGGTCAAATTGGTCGTAGAGGTTCAGGGTGTCGCAAATGGCTAAGCAACAGTTTACAGTGAAAATGCAAGAGAAGAGCAAATTGGGGCTTTTTCAGCCTTTTAACGGGTAACAGTCACATTTTGGCGCGGAAATAATCAATGAACAGTGGACAGTTTTCGTTTTGTGTGGGGAGGTGGTTTTGTGCGCCATTGCACCGCTTTTGGAGGGCAGGTGGTATTTTTCGCAAGCACGCGATCTAGCCTAGTGCCGCCACGTAGTAGAACATTGCCCAGTGAAAACCGCGAATCTCGCGTGCTCTCGGGCTATTATCGGTCGGATGATGAATCCGCACGATATGGTTGTACACCGTCAGATCTGGGGGTAGCAGATCGGAGGGCTATCGCGCAGTTAAGTTGCACGAATATTTTCGGGAAAGTGATTTGGCAGGGCCTGGATTAATTACATAAAATTGTAATTAATTACCGCATAATGTCAAGTTTTTCAATATAAGCAATGGGTAAATAAGGTGGGACCATGGGTTATGTGGCAGGGTTTTTTAACTACACCAAGGGTTGGTGGGTTAAAAAAGGGTATCGGGGAAATATGAAGTGGGGAAGTTAATTAGATAAAGCGAGGGCATAAAAACTTAGGATAAGGGGGTTTTTGTGGGTTTTTGAGGGGGAAAGGGAAATTAACAAGAGGGGAAAGTGATATTTGTAATGGGGAATGGGTTTCACACTAGGGAAAAGGGTTTTGGGAAGGGGGGATGATTTTTGAAGGGTAATTTCTAGGGGAATGTGTGAAACGAAGGGGTAAAGGTCAAAATGAGGGGAAAAGGAAAATTAATAAGTAATGAAGGGAGAATGGGGAGATTAGCAAATAAGTATGTGGGGGTATAGTGAAATGAGGGGAAATTAGTTAAGCAAGCTTGGTGGATATCCTTTCTTTCTCATAAATCCTCCTGTACATGAAACATAGGATTAAGCATGATAAATGTACTTTTGATTCAGTAACCTTGTGCATTTGCAACCTTTCTTCTACTTACCCTTTATTTACCCTAACATTTTCTCTTCATTTTAATGGGTGCATTTGAGCTTTCTCACCCTTTATTTCCTTTTCTTTTGATAAGAAAACTATCTAATTCTAACCTTATAAATTCCAATGGCTCAGATTAAACTTATGAGCTCATTTTTATTCTCTACCTAACTATTGATCTGCCAAGGTTAAACAGTTTGGCTAGATCTTCATTCTCTATCTATTAACATGAAATTTAAAACATGAATGAGTCAAGATTAAGCTATTTGACCATCATGGATTGTGGCATTTCTAACAAGCTGCACACAATCTTATTTTACAAAGTAAAGGAATGACAGTGGCATTTGAATTTGCACACTTTCATGATCTAGTTTTATTTCTTTTTGGGGTTCATATTTTCACTTTTTTTTTTTAGGACATACCCTCTTTACATTTTTTAATTTTTAATATGGAAAACATTTTGTAGAAAGCAAAAGTGTGTACAATATTACAAGACTAACCATAACCAATTCAAAATTATGAATCATATTGTTATAGGACTCTAACACCATGCATGTGTATTCAAGAGTATGGATGTCGTAGTGCGCGCACATGCGATCCCATCTATTGGGACTCTCACCTAGGCAAAGACAATGGCACAGGTATGACTAGAGCTTGACTTGTACTTTGACGAGTTGAAGCGCATTGCCACTAGCCCATACTTGCCCATTAGTGCAGACATCATGCACAAGTATGTTGTTGGTCCAACTGCATTGAAGACAATGATGTGCATGCTTACAGACGAGTTGGACAGAGGATCTTGAGCAATGTACCCAGATGTTATGGAGGCAAGAGTCAGGTTCTAGAAAAGATGTCACCTTAGAGAACACAAACACCATCGCGGACTACCGATCTTGGCATCAGTATGTTACTGTTGATCATCGCGACAATGTTGAGGAGTTGGACTTCCATGGTTGTCTAAGTCATAGTGATGTCTAACATGGCTTTCTCAAGCCATTTCTCTCACATGGGTACGTGTGCATTTGTAATGTCAAGTGTTGTTAGTTGGATGTAACAATCATAGAGTAGATTAAGAGTCATGAGGGTAGTTGAGCTGTCACAAAGGGGAATGTTAAGGGCCACCCCGCCTTTTGCTATAAATAGTCCCTCATAACTCATTATAGAGGCTTTTGTTCAGCCAATCTTCCAATAAGACTATCTTGGAGAGAGCTTCGACAATATTGTAACGAGCCTTGGCTTCTCCACTGCGCAAAGCTAGTACGTCTCTTTGGAGGAGCAGGCAGTTGTGGCTGTAACGTTCCGCTATCAAAACTAGTGGTTGGACATGGATGTATTGTATGATTGGAACTTACACTTCTTAATATAATAAGAGCCAACACATTTCATGCATATATTGTATTGTATTCTACGCTACCTGATTTACTCTAAATGATATATGTATCTGTTTACTTATGCATGCATGTATAACTATCTGTGTATGTATGTATGAATCTTTCTAAAATATGTTGTTGGTTTAACCATCACTTTGGATTGCTAGCTAACTTGCCTTCCATGTTGTGATGCATATTTGCTCGTGTGTTCCCTTCTTAACTGCATGCTATCACAGGTTTGCAAGGGGCGCACTCATCTGAACCCCTGTGTGTTAGAACCTCTCACGCACCTTCCTTGGCTCACTGTAGCTGTCACACCCTTGCTACCAATAGAGTTATCTTACGTGCCTCTATGTGAAATCGCGGTTATGGCATTACTGTACGACCCACTGTTGGGACTCCTACACCAAGCGGTCTGAGGTCTAACTGGGACTTCTTACCAAGGAGACACCCTGACATGTTGGCGGGTCTAGCACCGTCAACATTAACATAAGCAAAATGTGACTAGGTCTGGGACTTCCACGAACCACCCGACCATAGACTAGGCTGAACCAAATCTCTCTTTCAACCAGTCACCCTCGTGCCATATTCCAGGCATGAATATGGGATCTCATGGAAGAAATCCAACAAAACAGAAACAGAGCTTCCAGAGGCCAAACCACCTCAACCCTCAACAAATGATTCCACCTCACAATCAAACATCACTAACCATCACCAAATTGGTCTCTGCCCAAGTTGTCTAGGGCTCCAGAGCATTTGTTCCAACCAGGGCTTCTAGGACTAGTAACTCAACCCACCAAGGGCTTCCAGAACATTTTTCCAACTAAGGTTTCCAAGACTAGTAACTCAACCCAAGTTGTTACAGGGCTTCCAGAGTGTTTGTCCAACCAAAGCTTCCAGGAACTAGTTATTCAACCCACAACCAAAGGAATATGAGAACCACCTAGAAAACAAAAGGAAAGACATCCACAACACCATGGCTATACATGAAATGACAAGGTTAGGAAAATCCATTGTCAATCAAAGCAATCCTCCATTCCAATGATAGATCATGACCAAGAAACCACTTGCATGTGTCATGCATGTCAAAACTAGTAAGGAAATCATACATGTAACTCGGTAACTGCAAGAAAAACCATTGTAGTTGTTGATCTCAATATCCTCTTGCACTTTCCTACTCTTCCTTTTCCTTCTTGCTCCAAAACTCCAAGGATGCCACACTCCTCGAAGAGTGCTCCAAGAAAACTCTAAGTGTCCAAGAGTATGAGAGAGAGAGAGTAGAAAATGAGAGCTCCAAAACTGAACTCACAAAAATCTTCAAACTGGTCCTCATAAGCCTTTTTATTAATGAGGCCTCTATTTTCTTCAATTTTCCATTATTTTCCTTCATTTTCCTCCTCACATGCAACCTGTGACCTTTCACCTTCCTTTTCTCCTAATTTCCATTATGTTCATAAATAAAATGTCAATTAATGCTTTGCCTTTGCCAATTTCCATAACCATTAATTAATCACAAGTGATCCCCATCATTATGTTTCTGCCCAACATTCAGCTTGGAATACGAGTCCCATGACCTTGGCCATTATTTTTCCTTTATTAACTTTACTACATGGATTTTTAACCAAGGTTGTTATAGAACCCTCCCCCATGGGGGAACACTATCCTCGGTGTTCAGTGACACCTACAACCAACAAGACAGTCGAAAGCAAAACATACTGCCCATGGAGCTTTATAAATTAGCTCGTTCCAGTATTTGCAAAGATCAACCTACTGAAAACAAGCCCAACATGAGAAACATAACAACATGACAACCATAATGACATGACACCCATACCACTTATTGGAGCTTTATAACACAACTCATAACAATATTTACATCCATATACATATATACACATACCAAAACACCACACCAAAACATATGCCAAAAACATTCACTCAACCAAAAAATAGAGAAGGATACTGTTGAGGCCTCGGAAATCGTTGCCCCAACATCGGGGATAACCACCCGGTCCGGACCTTGGAACAGCTCCTTTTCCGTTTGGAATGGTGGCTCCGACTGGAGATAACGGGACCAGTTTCCCGATAATGAAATAAAAGGGATGGATGGGTGATGAATAAATTGCTTAAGTGATAGGCGAATGACTTATTCTATTGACAAAAATAGGGAAACTAATACTAATCCCGGGAACAACTTATTCATTAGGAATGTAGCGTTAAATAATCTTTATCTATTTATCAGGCATATAGATGACTCTGTAAAATAAATAAAAGATGTTCAATCATTCAAAGTTTGCTTCACATGAATAGTCACAATGAAGCGATGCATACAGGTTACTACATTCACTGTTCATATCATCGATACATATATACGTCTGAAAGAAGAGCAT
>APFE030277609.1:0-22571 GCA_000404065.3 Pinus taeda
TATCAAGCTAATAACCCAACCCAGATAGTCACGAAAATGGAGTGAAAGTGTCATGTTCAAGAATGACCTGCTACCATAAAGTGGTTTTCCGATTTTTCCCATTTTCCCCAGTCATTACTGACTAGTACCTCTTTATTTTTATTAAGCTTGAGGAGGATAACATATGCTTTTTGTATAATTTCACCCTTTTGGTGAATCCATCGCTATTTGATGTTCTAACGAGTCTAGCGAAGGTGAAACTCAGTCTTGTCTAGATGGACAAGTTTGCCGCTATTTTCTGTTTTAATGAGTTTAACGACAAAGATAAATCGGTCCTTTTCATGTTCAGAGAATTTGAAAAGGGACAAAAATAAAACTACACACGTTATTTTTCGTAAATTAATATCTCATGCCTGAAAAAGCATAAAATAATACAAGAGACATATCGTTTCCAATCCGTTAACGAGCTGGAAAGGACAAGCGCTCAACAATCTTTTCATGTTTAGAGAGTCTGAAAAGAGCTTAAAGAGGACTCCACTTTGAGGAACGAGTGGTGTCTAGGATAAAAACTAGTTCCAGTGATGTTGGAACTTCTCAAAACATGTTGATTTATGTGAAGAGGCTAGCTAATAAGACCACTCATTGCAAGTGTTCCTAAAAAAGGCTAAAACAACCAAGTAAAAGGGTATGATTGGCCAAAGGGATGGTGGCGATGGGATGAAAACAACCAAGGCTCATTTGATGAAAAAGGCTGATAGAATGGCAACCACAAGGGCTAAAAGATGGAAATGGGTTCATTTTTACACAAGCTTGAAAGATAGGGAACTATTCTTGGATTCAGTTGCATGTTTACACAAGCTTGAAACAAAGAACTATGCTTGGATTCAATTTCATTTTTGCACAAGCTTAAAATGAAGAACTATGCTTGGGTTCAATTTCATTTTTACACAAGCTTGAAATGAAGAACTGTGCTGAGATTAGTTTACATGCCCCCAGCATGATGAAAGAGAGAGTCTCATGTTACCAGATGGAAGTTGTTGTGGTTAAGTAGGATGGTTATGCAACAACTTTTTGGCTTTGTCCAGATAGGGACAAAGGTGAATGGGGTGATTCCCTTCACATAACCTATAGGGAAACTTAACTTTACCACTAGGTGCATTCCCCCCAAGCTTCATTACATTCACCTAAGTCAAATACGCATGGCTATCATGGGGATGAAATGAAGGCTATTTGACGAGATCAAGTGAAATACTCGACTAGGACTTTATGAGATCTAATCAAGGACTCGACTTGGAACTTAGGACCTTGTTTTATTTTTTAATGAGCTTGACACAAGACAAGGAACTTTGCTCATATTCCTTGTTTCATTTTTTAACGAGCTTGACACAATACAAGGAACTATTCTCATACTCCTTGTTTCATTTTTAAACGAGATTGACACAAGACAAGGAACTCTCCTCATGGACCTATTTCATTTTTTAACGAGGTTGACACTGTAAAAGAACTATCCTCATGTGACCTGTTTCATTTTTTAATGAGGTTGACACAGTAAAAGAACTATCCTCGTAGACCTATTTCATTTTTTAACGAGGTTGACACAGTAAAAGAACTATCCTCATGTGACCTGTTTCATTTCTTAATGAGGTTGACATAGTAAAAGAACTATCCTCATGGGCCTTTTTCATTTTTCAATTAGGTTGACACAGTAAAAGAACTATCCTCATATCCTTGGTTTCATTTTTTAACGAGGTTGACACAAGACAAGGAACTCTCCTCATACCCTTGGTTTCATTTTTTAACGAGGTTGACACAAGACAAGGAACTCTCCTCATACCCTTTGTTTCATTTTTTAATGAGGTTGATACAAGACAAGGAAATATCCTCATGGTAGTTGTTTCATTTTTTAATGAGTTTGACATAGTAAAAGAACTATCCTCATGGGTGCTATTTCATTTTTTAATGAGGTTGACACAATAAAAGAACTATCCTTATGGGTATGTTTCATTTTTTAACGAGGTTGACACAGTAAAAGAACTATCCTCATAGATCTGTTTCATTTTTTAACGAGGTTGACACAGTAAAAGAACTATCCTCATGTCCTTGGATCACAATTCATAAGAGTTCATGAAGGAGAGATCTCGTTCCAATTCCCCCAATACATTATGTACAACATCACTGAATTGATTGTTAGTTGATGTAGGTATGGAACGGGTTGCCACATAATTAACCTGTGGCAGGGATGATACCAAGAAGTAAATTGTAATCTAAAGGGCATGGGATTACTGTCACATTCAGATAAATGATTTTTCCTCCCAAAGTAATAGGAAATTGAGGAAGGATCCCTAATGGTTGACTGGTTCCTCTATTAAAAGCCAACATATTTTGAGTAACTGACACACGTGGCGATGAACCGAGCGCTTGCGAAGCAGTTGAGGGAAGGATACTCACAGATGCATCTTCATCTATAATAGTGCTAGATACAATCATATTACAAACCCGTACTATGATCTGGAAAGGCACATAAGAAGGAAGACGAAATCATACCAGTCGATTCCAATCAAAGGAAGTGACCAGACTACTTGGAGGGGGAAGCATATAAATGAGAGAATTATCCCCTTGATTTAAGAGAATGGGAGGATTTTACTCCTGTTTTGATGGAACAAGAGGATTGCCCCTAAGCTCATTAGAATTCGAAGAAACAGAAAGAAACTGAATGGTTTAATACTCACTCTCTTCGGGAAAGGTATGATTAGATGAAAGTGAAATTCAGTCAACTATTACCTTGACTTGTTGATTTGGGTCGGGTATAGACTCATATGATTCACTTTTAGAGAGAGTGGGTTTGTCTGATGGTTGATTTTGGTCAGTAACTAGTGAAGGATTAAGGGAGAGTTTCCTATAACCAGATGGAAGTCACTGCTGCGAAGGAGGACGATTATCCAACACTTTTTTGGCTTCATCCAAATAGGGACAAAGGTGAATGGGGTGATTCCCTTCACATAACCTATAGGGAAATTTAATTTTACCCTTATTTCCATGAAATTTACTACCACTAGTTGATGGTGTATCACCATCATCATCTCAAGAAGTTGATGACACAGGATGATGTGAACGAGAAGACCATTCTTCTAAGATATGAGGAATATTTTGAAGAAGATGGTCTCCTGCACATATTTTGAATGGATATGAAACTTTGTGAGGCTTGATGGATAGTTTCTCATTAGCTGTTGCATTCAAAGCAATGGTTGCTTGGTTGCCCCTCTATTGAATTTGCTTCTTCTTCTTGGCCACCTAGTTACTAATACCAATAATTTCACCAGGTGAGGAGGAAGAAGCGGAGGAAGAAACAACCGAGGAAGAAGGCAAAGGGTGAACTTTAGGATCAACTGGAGGTTAATTTTGTCCAGTTGGAGGTGTACTCGATTGCGGAGAAATCGCGACATTTTGAACCAAGGAGGTTGAAAACAACCATACTGGAAAGCCAATGGTAAATCCTGGAAGGGACAATGTAGCCATACATGGAGCACCAATATTTCCAAAAGGAGGAAAAGGACTAGGATTCCCATCAAAAGTAATTCCTTGATTGTTGGACTCCAAATTTGTCGCCATATGTTTCAACCTAAGATTAACTAAGGAGCGAGTGTGGAGGATGTTATCCGTGGTCAATTAATTTTATTTTAATCAAAGTAATATAACAAAACAAAAGAGGGATAATCTAGGAAAAATGTTTACCAAGCAACTGTGAACTACAAAATACCTCCTGGCGAACCGAGAAGTATGGGCAAGTAATCTCCCCAAACGTTGTGTTTGGTGTATCATAGTGTACAAGACGACCGACTCGGTTACCTAAGCATGGATAGAAACCTAGTGTTTTCCTCCCATATATACTCGAAAGTACGTGGAGGCCCAATCCATATAAGCGTTGTTTAATGCAAAACCGCACAGTGAGAGTATTCCATATACTTTATGTACTGTAACACCGCGCTATATACCCAAAGGTACATGGACGAGATACGATATACTCACGTATGTGGAATGAGGTATCACACTCGGGATGTATTGCAGACAAGTTAGCGACATCTGCTTTGTTTTACGATGCCGAAACACGTCTCTAGCCTAGAACCTCTAAATGTTTTTCGTTAAGTGACAATGCTCCATTAGGTAAATTCAGATAAATTTTAAGTTGATCTTCTTTATAATTTTCCTTTCAAGGTTCACCACGTGATGTATGTTTGCGATTCCTAAAATGCAACTAATATGATACGCATTATTTTCATTCAATTGAAAAATGAAAACCTTAGCTAGTAGGGACAGAGCAATCAGATCTTTGACAAAGAGCAAAGAGCACAACTAATGCAATTTCCTTAGCTATTCCTTTCAAGCATTCACAAACTACAATATGAACTATGCAAGTTTTTCTTTTCGATTTCCTTAATGTGAATATGATGAACAAAAAGGAAATATGCACATACAATCAATCAATCTTTAATAAGAATGAAGACTTTTACGGCAATTCTGTTTCGAAGGAAAAGAAGACTTTACGACACTTTCTTTCGAACAAAGATTAATAAAATATATTCTAACTTTGATTATAGACTAATAATGACAAAGAAACATTTAAGAAACATTAATAAATCAAGTCAAAGCAGGGCTAGACAAGGAGATAAAAAATTTGTTTTCTGAGACATGACATTCATTGATCAATCTACAAACAATCAAACAGAAGAAATTTGGCAAAAACTCAATCCAAAGGTGGGAATTTGACCTAAGGTGGATCAGTGCAGGTCAAAGAGGGTCTAATTGCACTGCAGAGCATTGTCTCTCACTCAAGGGTGCTCTACAGAGCATTGTCCCTTGACCAAGCTTGCGCTGATTCTTGAGAGCCCACTCAAGAGTCATCTAACCTCAAATTTTGACCAAAATTCACTTCAACAAGGCTAAAATACAATCAATGAACACAAGTAAGGTTTGCAAGGATGTCCTAAGAGGTGGATAAGCTACTAGGCAAGAAGATATTTCCCCAGTATGGTCGGCAATTTGTTTTGGAGAATTTGGTATCTACCGATAAATACTAATTCCCTAGATGAGTAGTTATATCTAGAACAACAGTTTAATTGTTTTAAACTTTTCCTATAAGCAACAGATAAGACGAGAAGATAAGAATACCTACTTGTAGTTCTTCTTTCCTCTCATCTCCCTTGTATTGATCTTGTCGCTCCTTCCCACACTTAATATGCTTGAGAAGTACCCTGTAAACACAACAGAAAACAAAGAACTGATCAAAGCATACTATCTATTGAATATAAGTGAAAGGAATCAGATACTATTCACACATATAAGCATTATGAAACAATACAAACATATGGGAGAAAGGTTTAAACACTGTATTAGATAGAAGAAGGAATTACAACCACTGGTGTCTAATTCAAAGCCATTCCTCCAGCTTGGATCCCATCCACATCACATCAAAAGCATGAAAAACTTGTAGCATTACAATACTTGCTTCAAAGCCAAATCTCATAGCAGCATTATCTCCTTACAGTTCAACATAAACCAACCCCTAATCACTTAGATGAGTGGTCAATTAATAGGAAGATGAAGGAGTTTTTGTCATAAATGGTGGCATTGAATGGCCTTCCATACTTAGAATTAGTTCCATGGAGGAAGGGATGAGAGGAGAGGATGCACCTTAACTCATTCCTCATCCATTTTCGAGCTTATAGGAGTTGATAAGCGAGGGAACCTTCTAGATGACTCCAAAATATAAGAATATTCCCGAAATCCTATGTGAATTTCGCTCATTCTCACCCAATGCAGCTGAAAGGAAGCCTAAGTGCTCTGCAGAGCACCCTGGTAGTGGACTCAACTTCTCTGCATCGCACCTTAACAAGGGCTTACCTACACTAGTCCCTTTAGAGGCTATTTCTGGATGTCTTCAAGTCATGAAACTGTCTGGGAAGGAGGCATTCAAAGGGGTGACTTGTTTAGGGCATGAAGCAACTGAAATTAGGGTTTGATGAGCCCTAAAACACTAGTCTAGATGTTGGGATTGATGTGCCCAAATGGATTTGTAATAGCTGCCCCCTAAAGCATGAAGTCAGAAAAATGCCAATGTCGAATGAAATTATTTACGATGTAATGAGGAGGTATCAAAGTGGAATGTTCCTTAACTCGTATTTATATGCGTTAGAGGAGGGCTAATTAGCCTTTAGGATGACCTTGATTTTTGTGCCATTGTGGGTTTTTGCTTCAAAAATAAACTTTTCCATAAGAAAAATCCATGCTTCTAGGGAAAATTTTAGGCCTCTCTAAATGAGGAATATGGTCTAATGAAGGGAAATTATCCCCGAGCTACCACAATTATCGAACTCTTATAAACTTATAAAGGAAGCAAGAGAGAAATAACAAATTAACAAGGAAATTTTACCTATTTCACTTTAGCGAGTAAAACAAAGCATATGCAAAACAAATGAGAGATAGAAATGATAGTGTGCATTCCTATTTTACCCATTGTCAATCCAAATGCAGACCAATACTAACAAGTAATAGATTTATTCCCTTTTCTTATGAGGATCAAGTAATCTAAAATATGGACCTGGAGTTTATTACTTCCTTAAGTAGGTGAATGCCTTTAATAACACATTTAGAAATATAATTCGAATCTAATTCAATAGCACAAAAGATGATATAAAATCTCTAAGGTTTGTAGGTGGATCCAAAGTAACAATCAATATAGGGTTTAGATCTTATCATGTGTGCATGTGAAGTGATATCATTGACACAGATAAAAATTGGTAAGTTATCTCCAATATTATAATGGAACCATGTCATAAACAAACACACACAACTAAAATAAGCAATCCAATGCAAGTGTAACTACCTATGGTGACCTCAATTGAGGAAATTACCTCCTCATCAATAACCTTTTTTTGAATATACCTTTAATAAATAAAGTTTGAAATCAATTTCAAAGTAGGAACTAGGTAAAATACCTTAATAAAGCCACATGAAGTAGGAAAGGAACACCTAAGCTAAATGGAAGACAAGTTAACCATTGTAATATATTATAAGTTGTTTGAAGGTTAAAGTATACAACTCAACCAAGTAATATGAAGAGGATGGAAAGCAATAGCTATACCACATGAGAAGTATTAATTCAAAATGGTTTGGAATATTTGAGAGAATAAAATTTGGTCCATTTAAAAATGATCAAAGGAGCAAATGAAATAGAACAACAAATGCATAAATGGTTTCTCTAAATATTACACTAACCATTGGGTTGTGTGGTATTCCTAAGAGAATCATACCATAAGTTTATGACACCACATACTGTGGGAAGGTGGGTCATATTTGGAATTTATTGGAAGATATCCCCATTGTAGTACAAGAATCAAGAAACCATGAAAAAATAGGCATGGTATGTTTAAGTAAAGAAGTGATTCAATACATGTTCCAAAGCCACTTAAAGTAAAATTTGATTAAGTGTTTGCCTCAAAAATCATTTTCTAATATACTTAAATTGTTTGAGGAGCCATTGGAGGCTCTATAACTAATAAAGACAAAGACTAGTGCACAAATCCCCATAGGAATATAAATTATCAAATAGGGACCCAAATGAGTCCATAAAATCACCTATCCTAATAAAAAATATGATCAACGCAGATAAAATGAAGGGGGAAACCCCACCACAACAATAGACATAAAGTTAAAACACTACAATTATGCACCTAGATTAGGGAAAGTGACTCTAAAAGAGAGGCTTCTACATGTCATGATCCGTTGTTAGAATGGATAATATGACCTTGATGTGGTCTTAAGATAGGTCATGTATGGTGGATTCGCTATACAATCCTACTTACCAACTTATAAAAGGGTAAGTGTATGGCTAATATGAATTAAAAAAATACACACATTACAATACCAATATTTCTCAAGGTGCAACCATGTTATCCATTTTCCCTATTCATTCCTTGTATACATTCTAAGATATCCTTCCAAGAAATTTTAACCACCTTTATTTTCCAATCTATTTGATGATGACTAGAAATACTTATATACAAGTGTCTCTTGATAATTTGAAAAGTTCATTCTGTTATAGCTCCAAATACCACCTTATGTATTTGTGATGTTTGGTTTATGGCCTAGGGCAACACCACCATCCAAACTTGATCCAAATATTCAAAAAAATAGTGTTTTACTCCTTGTATGCGACTTTTCCCTGTATTAAACGCATGTACATGCGGGTCAGTCTATACCCAACCCGCGTATATGTCTTAAAACACTTAAAAAAATTAAATTTCCTAAACTATGGGCAGAGATCATGGGTTTTACCTATTGATTACCTATTAGTGCCCATGGCCCAACTGTTCCCCAACTAAAAAACTACTTTGGGAGAAGTATAAAAAGACTTCAATGGGAAGGCCTTGAGGAGGAGAGAAAATAGAGAATTACTCTCTGAGATTATCCCCTGATCAAGTCTGAAGATCCCTAAGCTTCAAGCACTTCCCCAAGTTTAGGAAACCCTTGTTTCCTTGAGAGTTGATATCCTTTCACTTGTGGGAGATATCCTTGTGTTGGTGATGGAAGGAGCCTTTTGAAGACCAGGACTGGATGAACCTAGAGGACGGTTCCGCTTGGAGCCGCAAGAGGAAGACTCAGGTGAACAAGTTGTGTGCCTTTGAATTGGTTGTTTTGCAGGTTCAAATATCATGAGGAGTTACAGAGGGTTTGAACCCTGGCTGGAACTACCCGAATAAAGGACCCCCGGGTATGTACATCCTCACATAGTTTGCTCATTTAAGCATTTTTCCTGAGTTATTTGCTTGTTTCTTGTTGTGGATTACTCTTGCTCTGTTAGGGTTCTGACCCAAAACCCTAGGGAACTTTATCCCTTAATAGAATTGGTGACTCCATTGGGGACAACAATCTTGTTGCTCCTAGTTTGGGTTATTTTATGCCAATCAAGGCTTAGCTTTCAGTTTGCTTGCTGTGATTGTATTGTCTGCTCCTGTAAGAACTCAGACTTCAAGTCTGATCCTTTTCATCAGGCCTCATTTTTGTTTTTTCTTGTAAACTTTTATAAACGACTTTTGTCAGGTTACAGAAGCGTATACACAAAAGTTTCACTAAATTGAACTCGTGTATACGCAGGTTTCTTTTGGCTGAAACGCGTGCACACGCAGCTGTGTAGAGACACATTCGCGTATACATTTGTTTTGCATGATTTTTTCAAGTCTTGTTATCTGGGAAGATTTGTTTCTTGGCTTGTGTGCTTCCTGAGTGGTCAGTTTCTACTTTCAAATTTTAGTTTTTTAGCGAGCCTACTGTTTCGAGTTCTTTCTTGCTTTAAAGAGTTTTTGGTCTCGGTTTGCTTTATAGTGAGTGTTATCATTTGTGTTTGAACACACAAGGCTTCTTTTAGAGGCTCTTGATTGTTATGGTTTTCCAGAACAAAAGATTGCTTGCAATCATTGTGTCATACTTCATTTTTATGGTTTTCTTGCTTTGCTTTCCGTTAAGGTTGTGGTCATTCACTTCTTCTTTCTTTTCAAAAGTTGTTGTTGAAAAATTTGAAAGTGTGTTTTTCCTAATTTCTTGATCAGTTTCTTTAACCTCTTTCTGCTGCTTTTGGGATCATTTAGTGCATCTTGAAACATCTATTTTGTTAAGTTTTCATTCGTGTTGAATTGACAACTTGCAAAGTTTCTTGGTGACTTGCTTTTGATCTTTGAGTCTTTGGTAGCATTTTGTGTACTTTTGAAAATTTGATTTTATTGCTTTTTTGAAAAGGTCCAAGGTCACTCTAAATTGTCAAACATAGAAGTCTGAAGAGAGAGTGAAAATCCAATAGTGTTAGGGAGACCGGGAAAGCTCCGTGACTAGGAATTAAGCACGAGGGTTTTTGAAGATAAGGATGAGAGATACCCCGTCTCTTACTTGTCAGATCTTACCTCAGGATTGTTCCACCCGACTTCTAATATGAGTTGGTATCTTTAGTTTCCTATCCTAGGGATCTACACAGGTGGCTTTGGAGGGGAATCCTGTGGCACCTTAGGTTGACATTGCATCACTTTCAGCGGTACTTCTGGAGGGCACCCTTGCAAAGCTTGGGCGCTTGCACCGGAAAAGGCTATTTTTTGGAGGTTAGCGTAACTTCATCTGATAGATTCACTAGTAGACCTGGGGCGTAATTACCCCAGTTTATTTTTGGAAGGCCCTTCTTATTCACTTTCTTGTATTTTTGTGTGTGGTCCTAATCACCCGAAGCGAAAATACTTGGAAGTTGTTTGATTGTTGAATTCTTTAAGGGACATTTTTTGTGTGTGTTCTGTGCTCCTAGTCAGCCTAGCTTTCAATTTCTTGACTATTTAAGTAGATCTTATTAAATAATTCAAAGTGGTTGACCAATCACTTAGACGCTCTCACAAACTTCGTGGGCTTTCACCTGCAAATCCAGAACCTTCTTCTAGAAGGCGTAGGAGCGATACTGCCAGTGGGTTTCACCCAGTGGCAGCCGATGCATCGGGGATTAATCCATCGCTTGGGGTCACTAGTGTACAAGATAATAATTTGGAATTATGTTTGTTTGATCAAACATTTAAAATAAATTTAAAATTAAGAAATAATAATTATTAAAATAAGTTTGAATTAGTTTTGATAGATTTAAATATAGTGATTTACCATCCCTGGTATTACATAAACCATGGTATTTGTCTATCCATATTTAAAATAAATCTAAACAAGTAAATAAATATTTGCTAAAATATCAATTAGAAATTTATTGCTAATCCATAAAAATATTAACATATAATCAATAAAAATATTAACATATATTGATTCAAACCGACGTCACCCTTTATTAATCAAGCAAAAGTATAGCCGTTAAAAAGGTGAATTTGAACCTATATATATTGAAACCATTGCACTCTTCTTTTTCAAAGTTAAATGAAACCAAATTGAATGGGATATCAATTTTTGGAACGAGGACAAACAAAATTTTTGGAGCGAAGGAGCGAGACTCATTTGGATACGGATCGAGTAATTTGTAATTTTTTCGAAGGGTTTAGAAAACTATTTTGGTCACAGCGCAAAGGGAAAGGGTTTCAGTTTAATTCCAAAATATTTTCGAAAATCGAGTTAAAGATGACCAGTATGAAGGAAGAAGAACAGATAAATGATCATCTGTTTTTGGTTTGCTGGGCGGTCGTGCGTTTTCCCTTCCTTACAAAAAAGGGGATTCTGTTGCTGGCGACGAGGCTGAGGTAACACAAACGTTTGCAGAATTGAACGCTGAAAACGAATTAGATGTCAGTTCCTCATCAATTGGAGACCTTTATTCACATGATGATATTTGGCGTCCTTTTGATAATGATGAAAAAGCAGCAGCAGAAAGCTCTGTAGTTGAGGGAAACAATATAGATGTTTGTGAATCAGAGAGCCCTTTGTATGGTCAAAACGAAGGAAATACTCTGTTTGAGTTTATGCCTGTAACTACTGAAACCCTGGAAGATATGAAGCCCGCAGTTATTCGAATTTCTGTTGAAGGCTGCTTGGAGGAGTTCACCAGGTCAGAAACCCTAAGTGGAGAGAATGGATGGAGATGTCCAAATTGTGCTTCTAAGCTTGTTAATGGGTTTGACAATCTGGAAAATGCGACAGCAAAGGCAGAGCAGGGCGTGGGATTTAATGGCAGGTTGAATGCAGAATCAGTACATGATTCATCTGCACAGGGGGTTTCATGCAGTGATGAAGAGGGTCATTCCAATAAAGATGTTTTAAGAATTTTTGGTGTTGAAGAGAAGTCAGAAATTGATGGTATCAATTATGCTGAAAGGTTTGCATCCACAAGCCTAGAGGAAGAAGGTGGCAGAATATCTGAAAATTTGGGAAAATGGGATTTGGAGTCCCAAAACCTTACATCGAGTGAAGAAGGACATAGACTGAAGAAAAAAAGATTAGAGACAACAGAGAATGAAGCCAAAATTAATGGCATATCACAGGAAGCAACCAAAAGATACCTCATCGGAAAGGCTCCTCCTATTCTAACCATCCATTTAAAAAGGTTCGAGCATGACTTATTTGGCAGATTAAAGAAGTTGAGTGATCATGTTGCCTTTCAAGAGACTCTCGATCTCAGGCCCTATATGGACTCCAGGTAATTACCAACCTTTTAAAGCATGTTTGTTATATATTGCTCTTTCTCTATTTTCTATGTTACAGTTGACAGCATAGTTTTGGCTCATTCTGGTTGACTCTAGTGGATTTTCACTTCCCTCTTAGTTCTCTGTTTAGTCACTTTACAATGTGAACAGAAGTATGATATGTAACCGTACCGTATTTGTTTTCGTGTAGCTCTCCTGACAAAGATGACTGTTTTTACCGATTAATTGGAGTGGTTGAGCATCAAGGCACTATGGGAAGTGGTCATTATGTTGCATATGTCAGAGGCGATCAAGATGGCTCTGTCTGGCAATGGCTTAATATCAGTGATTCTCTTGTCAGGAAGGTATCCTGGAGAGAAGTTCTCGGTAGTGAGGCTTATATACTGTTTTATGAGAAGTATAAATTGTAAGGAATTACAGAAAATGTTGCAAAGAAGATTGTTGTGAGGAAGGTATCCTCGACAGTTCTCGGTACTCAGGCTTGCTTACGGTTTTATGAGAAAGTATAAATTATGAGGAGTTACAGGAAATATTATAGAGATGAATGTTCTTAATTATCTTGGGGATTTGTTATTAGAATACCATATCTTAGTTAAATGCTTTTTCTATTGGAAATTGGTTTCTTTACATTGTTGTGAGGAAGGTATCCTCGGGAGTTCTCGGTACTCAGGCTTACTTATGGTTTTATGAGAAAGTATAAATTATGAGGAGTTACAGGAAATATTATAGAGATGAATGTTCTTAATTATCTTGGGGATTTGTTATTAGAATACCATATCTTAGTTAAATGCTTTTTCTATTGGAAATTGGTTTTGTGTTATTAATATTGTACCTCATGAGTGATATATAAAAAATATACTACTTAAACATCTAGCAAGTGCAACCCAATAAATAGTTATTTGCAATAATAAGATTCATCTCCTTATTTTCACTATTCTAAATATGAAAATCCAATTAAAAATCTTGATTGTAGGTAAAGAGATTGACCTAAAAGAAAACATCAACTACTCATTTCATTAATGTTAGTCTTTGTTCACTCATTAATTGTGCAAGAGCAAACAAAAAGGAATCCTACAAGTTTTGAATGGTTGACTAACAATTTCTAGATCAATATAATAAGGCAAGTCAACATCTCAAGAAATGTTGGACACATACTCCCTTGATTGCTGGTCATGAGGGGCAAACTTATTGGTATCAAAGAGTGGGTAAATTTGAAATTTGAGGTGAAATTTTGATTTGTGTTATTTAAACTGGTTTTTTGACTGTATATATGGATTCAACACCTTAAAACCCTAGGGCACAATTAACCCTAGGGCACTTCAATTGTGTAGGGGTTACTCATCAAGCACTTGATTTCAATAAATTCCTCCTAGATTACTGAAAACTCAATAATCTATTATACAACTTTTTAAGAATAAGCAAAAATATTTTTCTACTTTCAATATATCAAATTTATTAAGCTTTTGAACTTGTCTCGTAGTTAGATAGTAATGTACATAAAGTCATGCAATTTAATATTATTGCTGCTAATACTAATTATTCCTCTACATGGTTAGGATTATACTTAAATTATTTAAGTCATTAATATTTTTTTGGACATAAATTTCTTAAAATTATATGTTTTTTAATTTGACTTATTCATATTTTATTTATAATAAATTCCTATATATGTAATGTTTTATATTTGATATCTAATTAGGTTAGAAATGAGAATGACATTTTAATAGTTTAATAGTTGAGTACATCATGTTAATTTTCACAACTTAAGGCGATAAGTAGGATAGTTTTCCCAACCACCTAAAATAAACTCAATGAACCAAAATTAACTTATTAATTGAAAATCAAATTTAGCAGGCGCAATAGTTGCATGATGAAATAGACGAACTGTGTTTTTATCATGGCTACGTAGAGGAAGTGCCTACAGCTAGAGGACTTGGGGTTGGTTTTGGTACTAGTGGATCTACATTTAACTCAACATGATGTTCAGCTACTGCCTCCATATGTAAATCCAAATGAATACCACTATCCTCATTAGAATCAAAGTCAACTAGATGACTCCCCATTACCCAATCTGATGTTGGATCAATATCTTCCAAAACAATGGGATTTGCATCAAGTCTTTTGTTCAATGATTGGTTCTGTCTTACAATCCTCTCATCTACTTCCCTTCAATCCTAGCTAGGTTCTTGCCAAAGGTACCTGTGTCTCTGCTGAAACAAGTGATATGTTGGTGTATCTCCAACTAGTCACTCTCCTTAGGGACCATGCGGTCAATGCAGTCGATCAATCCTTCTCTAACCTCCCTAGTCAAAGCTTCTGCCTCTAGAGCTTTATAATGATACCTTGGGTTCAGAAAATACCTAGCTGCATGTATAGGGCGATGGAATTGATTGTTCCATCTTTGATCAATGATTTCCCAAATGGACCCATACTTAGCCACTCTATCCTTGTATGTTGCCTTTATTTGCTCCTAAATGAAGCCCATATCCAATCTTTCCCCATCCACCAACCACAACACCTTAACTAGTGGCTCAACAACCTTCACAATCTCTGATATTTTTTTTCCAAAATATTTCTTCATTAACTCCCTTTCTCACATCTTTTCCATTCTGTCTGCAAGACCATTGACATTCCTTCCATTCATCACAGGAAAACACCCTTTGTAAGTTTCTATGTTGGGAAAGCAAATCTATTGATGGCAGACCTAATAATATCCTTGCCCCTTGTGTTTTCTCCTCAGGTTCAAAATCCATGAGTGATTGTAGATATTTTATGCTTTTGGCATGCTCTACTACATTCTTGATCCAATTTATTTTACCAATATCCTCAAGCATGAAGTCTATGCAATGTGCAGTACATGGGGTCCAAAAGATGGTTTTGTGTTTTTCCTATTAACATTTTACCAACAAGAACATAGTTAGAGGCATTATTTGTAATGATTTGAACAACATTAGCCACCCCCAACTCTTCCAAAACTTCATCCAAAAATTGAAACAAGTGTGCATCTTTCACCCTACCAGATGCATCAACTGATTTTAGAAACATGGTTCCCTGTGGGAAAAAAATAAGAAATTTTATGATGGTACGATTCCTTTGATTAGTCCATCCATCTGACATCATGGTACATCCTATTTTTGCCCATGAGCTTTTGAAATTTTTCAAATATTCAGCAGTGAACAAAACCTCTTTTTGCAAAAGAGATCCCCTTAACTCATGCATAATATGGCCTTTGAAGCCCTTTCCAGCAACAAATATGGCATCAAACATAGGTTCATAATATGGTGAATGAGAAGCATTGAAGGGGATATCAACATCATACAACCATCTATTTCATTTGGCCTAGCTTTCTCTTCCTCAAACTTCTCAATTTTTTCTATCCACTCCTTCGTAATATCCCCAATTTGTTTTGTTGATGTTGCACATGGAGCAACTTGGCCTCTAATACCAGCCAAGTGTTATTTCAGCCTATGAATGCCCCCTCCACCTCCCTTAAATTAGCCAATTTAATTAAGTCCTTCATGTAAATCAAATTGTAGGGTACTAGAAACTTCAGTGCCACTAAAAATAAGCAGGAGATCCTTTATAATAACTCAATTATATTCAATCATTATAAGTCAATATTATGAATACTGTAGATTACCATAGATTATAATGAATACTGTGAGTTAATACCATAGATGACCATAAATTATTATAAATATTATGGGTCAATACTATAATTTATTATAAACTAAGAACTCAAAAACCACCATTAATATGTAAAAAAATTTATAAAAATAATATTTTGTTTTTTTGGACCAAATTAATGTGTTTACATGAAAAGTTAGAAGAATTGTTTGCACCTCCAGAGATTTGATCTCTCTAAGAGCTTGATAGATCCAAAATTAAGATGGATATAGGCTAGTTTAATTATTAATAATTATAATTTAATAATTTATTTTTTTATTTTTATTTTTATATAATTTCCTTGAAGTCATACTATTCTATATATATATATATATAATCTTTTTGATTGTGAAACGAGAGATGGTTTTTGGACATAAGCCATGGTATTGTAACAAAACTAATAATATCCATGGTAAACGTAAGGTGAATATCCATGGTTAAAAGCCTTTTATATTGCAGGTATTAAGTTTTTAAATATGCATATTAATGAAATTTAAATATGGTTATTAAAATTATTATTTAATGAGATAAGGTTTATATATATCTCAAAAAAATATGTTTTTTTTACTTTTAAATTTAATTAAAAAATATTATAAATTAAATTCAAATAAAATATTAATGAAGCATTTTGATTGTGAAATGAACCATGGTTTTTGGGCATGTGGTATTGGTGAACCATGGTATTGTAACAAACCCTATTTACAACTAACAATATCTATGGTAAAATTGGCATGAATATATTCAAATAAAATATTAATGAAATGTTTTGATTGTGAAATGAGCCATGGTTTTTGGGCATGTGGGATTGATGAACCATGGAATTGATCCATGGTATTGTAACAAAGCCTATTTACAATTAATAATATCTATGGTAAAATTGGCATGAATATCTATGGCTAAAAATATTGTTATATGATAAGTTTATTGTAAGTATTAAAGTTTTTGTGTTTATTAATTAAATTTAAATATGTTTATAGAATGATTATTTTAATTTATAAGGTAAATGGGTCTTATCTTATAGCTATTATTTATAAGTTATATATTTTAATTTGATATGTATATTATTATTTTATTTTATCTAAAAAGTTATTCGTAGACAAAATTGCAATGTAACAAATTGAATTTTATTATTTTTAATATTTGTAGGGAAACCACAACACTACGTTGTCTATGACTTTTGATGAAAATTGAAAATTTTGAATGAAGTAATTATCATGATACTTTTGACAAATTAATCTTGAAAATAATTAAATCTATTGTGAGCCCCCTCTCTATCCTATGTAAAGGCTTTAGTGTAGAGCTTTGGTTGTGCACAATGAAAACTCTGCACTAATAATATTAACATTAACTGGAGATGTAAATGAGCTTAGTGAAAGCAATGCACTAATAATATTAATTGGAGATTTGTTAAGCCCCGATCTCGCCCCCTAGCATATGTAAAGGACCCGCATCCACATGAGTTTTGACATTGTTGGGTAGAGTGGTAGCATAATAGTAGAGCACTCACCAATGGAATGACCATTCACAAAATTAGTTTATTATTATTAT
This sequence comes from Pinus taeda, assembly GCA_000404065.3. Classification (NCBI taxonomy): domain Eukaryota; kingdom Viridiplantae; phylum Streptophyta; class Pinopsida; order Pinales; family Pinaceae; genus Pinus; species Pinus taeda. Next base: position 17,355 of record APFE030277609.1, read on the forward strand.
TTTTAAATAAATTGTCATGGATTGTCAATTACCCCCTACCCTAGGTAAAGGACCCTCAACTACATCAGTTTTGACATCTTTGGGTAGAGTAGTAGCAAATAGTGTCAGTAGTAGAACACTCACCGATGGGATGACCACTTAGAAAATTAGTTTATTATTATTATTTTTAAATGGATTGTCATGGATTGCCAATTACCGAAAATAAGATGCCTCCATAACAGGAATTATGTCCGTTTAAAACTCATTGAGCCAATCTAAAATTAGAAATAAGATTTCCACAAAATTAGAAAATTATTTTTTAATTTACTAAAAATAGAAATATTCAACATTTTCCTTAAACTTTAGTTAAAATTACAAATAAAATAAAATAATATAAAATCAATACTAATCAATACACTTTGATTGGAAAAAAATACTATAATCTCTCGCAACATAAAAACTAATAACCATTAAATTATAAAAATATAAATTTTATAAATCATTTCATAACTACCCATTATATGAAAAAATAATTTTTATTACCCATTTACATGGAGGATATGAAAATGAATATATTTAAGAGCTTTAATCCATACAATCATAAACCTAAAAATCAATAACAAAATAAATTATAGGGAGACCATTTTCGTGGATTATTTCATTTACGTGGATTATGTATAATTATATTTTTTTATTATATAATATTGAGATAAAATATATTTGATTATTTATCTATATATATTATTAAAATATTTGAGAATTATAGAAAGAGTTTTAATATTGTAGGGATGAGATATAAACTCACGAAACTCTTCTACGGTGAAAAATATAAGGTGAATTTCAAAGGAGGCATAATATATATTGATTTTTCACTTATTTATATTGTTATAAAAATATAAGGTGAATTTAAAAGGAGGCATAATTTTTATTAATTTTTCACTTATTTATATTGTTATAATTTTTTTGGTTGAAGTAAGAGTCGGTCTTTCTATTTACTTGAAGCTAAAAAATAAGTTACATAATCAGTCTTTTTATTTACTTGAAGCTAAAAAATAGGTTACATAGAATACAACAAACCCAGAGGAGAAGAGGAACATAGTCCTAACTAGCACCCTAAGCTTCGGGTACTGAGCCAACGACTCAAGATCTGGGCCAAGGGCCCACAAAACAAAACAAACTGCCTCAATCGATCAATCTGTCATCCGAGATCTAATGGGTGAGGATCAATATTAGAATGAAAACCTATAAATTCGAAAAGTCTTTAAGCGGATCCACCGAGGAAATAGAGACCGCAGTAAAAGGATTTCAGGTCCGCTAGGGGGATAACCCTCGAGCAAGTAGTCCGCCCAAATTCCACCGATCCCAATCTTTTGGAGAAACGAGCAAGGAAGATAATCCAGACTTGCCAACTTGCACCCCAAACTTTAGTCATTGATATGCTTCTATTAGATCCTATAAAGCCATATCGGGCTGAAAAGAAGGATGAGGAATACCCGCTCAATAAAGGCGGTTTTCTCTCTCCTCCTTAAGCCACGTGTTGAACAGTTAATGGCATCAGGTGCATTTCTCTTAAACCACTTTGGGTATTGAGGATGCCCAAAAACCACTTTAGCTGTAGCAAAACTCTTTTTACACGGTTTAGCCTCATGCACTTCCCCCACTACCATCCATCTAGCTGAGAGACCCATTTGTGCAATTTTCCACGCAACTTTGATAAGGTTGCTACTATATCTCCTAACTGCTCGCTCTTGAACCAAGCTCCCTGCAAAGCCAATGAGAAGGCGAACTGTAGTATATTCAATTTGATGCAAATCCTCGTGCTATTAGTTACCACCTGCATGAGAGCCCTGGGTTTGTAGAGTTCTAGGTAGATATTCCGGTCAAAGGACCAAATATTCTTTTCATATATATCCCTAGACTACTGCTTCATGTAGATTGTAAATCAATTGTTTCCATAATTCTACAACTTGTTAGAATCCCCTGTTCTGATAGAGCTCCCAGTCCATCTTTGCCTATCTTAGACACTCATCCCTCAATCTTCCCAGGGGGACCTCTATCCATTTATATTTATCATCGCTTTCAACACAGAGTGCTCCTTCATTAGCTAAAATGTCCGCTAATTTGTTGGTTGTCCGGCGCACATGCGTGAAACACAGGGTTCTCATGTGTTGCAGGTGGGATTGGATCCTTTGATAAACTTGAAGATGCCTCCAATGTCTCGACACTTTTTTCGCAGCAGAACCATAACAAATTTTCTTGACCGAATCAATAATCAACTCAGAGTCCACTTCAATTATAATGTTATGAAGATTTGAGTCCCTTATGATTTCTAAGCATTGCTCAAGGGCCATGAGCTCAGCCATATTGTTTGTGGCTTTCCCGAAATTACTATGAAAAATGATTTCCCCAAATTACTATGAAAAATGATTTCCATACAACCCTTCTCATCCCTTATCACTCCTCCATAACCAACCATGCTTGGGTTTCCTTTTGAGGCCCCATCTATGTTGCATTTCCTAAAACCTTGAGGGGGAGGTTTCCAGAAGTCTTTATTAGCAATAATATGATTTGTATTTTTGTTATTGCCCTGAGGAATAAGCCCCTGCAGACCCAACTTTAGTAGTATTTGCACGTCAGTATCTGAAGGGTGATTCTCAGGGGGTTTTTTAATGAGGGTTCCTACCGTCTCCTTGAGCTATCTTAAAATCTGTTCTATGATGCACTGGGAAGAACCTTTTCTATTTTTTGAATTATTTAAGTCATTAATATTTTTTTGGACATAAATTTCTTAAAATTATGTGTTTTTTAATTTGACTTAGTCATATTTTATTTATAATAAATTCCTATATATGTGATGTTTTATATTTGATATCTAATTAGGTTAGAAATGAGAATGACATTTTAATAGTTTAATAGTTGATTACATCATGTTAATTTTCACAACTGAAGGCGATAAGTAGGATAGTTTTCCCAACCACCTAAAATAAACTCAATGAACCAAAACTAACTTATAATTTATAAAAAAAAATATTAATTGAAAATCAAATTTAGCAGGCACAACAGTTGCATGATGAAATAGAAGAATTATGTGTTTTCATTTTGGCTGAGTAGAGGAAGTGCCTAAAACTAGAGGACTTGGGGTTGGTTTTGGTACTAGTGGATCTACATTTAACTCAACATGATGTTCAGCTACTGCCTCCATATGTAAATCCAAATGAATACCAATATCCTCATTAGAATCAAACTCAACTAGATGACTCCCCATTACCCAATCTGATGTTGGATCAATAACTTCCAAAACAATGGGATTTGCATAAGTCTTTTGTTTAGTGATTGGTTGTGTCTTACAATCCTCTCATCTACTTCCCTTTAATCCTTGCTAGGTTCTTGCCGAAGGTACCTGTGTGTCTACTGAAACAAGTGATCTATCGATGTATCTCCAACTGGTCACTCTCCTTAGGGACCATGCGATCAATGTAGTCGATCAATCCATCTCTAACCTCCCTAGTCAAAGCTTCTGCCTCCAAAGCTTTATAATGATACCTTGGGTTCAGAAAATACCTAGCTGCATGTATAGGGCGATAGAATTGATTGTTCCATCTCTGATCAATGATTTCCCAAATGGGCCCATACTTAGCCACTCTATCCTTGTATGTTGCCTTTATTTGCTCCTAAATGAAGCCCATATCCAATCTTTCCCCATCCACCAACCGCAACACCTTAACTAGTGGCTCAACAACCTTCACAATCTTTGATATTTTTTTCCGAAACATTTCTTCATAAACTCTCTTTCTCACATCTTTTACATCATGTCTGCAAGACCATTAAGATTCCTTCCATTCATCACAGGAAAACACCCTTTGCAAGTTTCTATGTTGGGAAAGCAAATCTATTGATGGTAGACCTAATAATATCCCCAATTTATTTTACCAATATCCCCAATTTGTTTTGTTGATTTTGCACATGGAGCAATTTGGCCTCTAATACCAGCCAAGTGTTATTTCAGCCTATGAATGCCCCCTCCACCTCCCTTAAATTTTCTATGACAAAATATGCAATGCATTTGATTATCAATTATCTCAGCAAATGCCCAAACAACATCTTTCATTCTACAAACCATTTTTTGATATTTGGAGTTGGAAATGAAATGAAACGAATCTGAAAATGAAAAGAAAGAAAAAAGTAACTCTTCAATGTTCATTTCTTTTAAATAAAAATACTCTTTTCAATTTCCAGATTTGCAACAACAAAAAAACGCAAACAAAGGCAAATTTTAGAAGTGAAAAAAAATACCTCTAGGCTCTAGCCTCCTAAATGTTGCTCCAATGGTTGCCCAAGAAGCCCCTCACTACTACTCCAATGATTGCCCAAGACTCCTCATTGTTGCTCCAAAAACTAACTCCAAAAAATAAGTGAGTTTGGGTTTACATTTCCTCCAAAACGCACCGTTGACTGAGTTTGACTGGCTTGTTTGGTTTAATTCAAACTCAGTTGAGCTAGCTAGTCTGTTACCGAACCAACTGAGACGATCATTGGCTCGACTGGTTTGGTAATAGACCAGCCAATGAACTCGTTTCTATACCTAGCTGGCCCGGGCAGGGGTCCAACGTGGTCGACTAGGCCGAATCTGATTCTTTCTGGCTGAATTTCAAAACACTAGTTCAAACATGACTCTTTCGAAAAGAAAAAAAATTACATGTTTTTAGAGTTAGATTGATGTAAGGGAAGCTGGTCGATTTATTACTTACGTCGGTCCATATCCAATTGACCACTATTGTCAAAAGCCCAAAGCCCACAAAAATTAGCCAATTTAATTAAGTCCTTCATGTAAATCAAATTGTAGGGTACTAGAAACTTCAGTGCCACTAAAAATAAGCAGGAGATCCTTTATAATAACTCAATTGTATTCAATCATTATAATTCAATATTATGAATACTATAGATTACTAAAAATTATAATGAATATTGTGAGTTAATACCATAGATTACCATAAATTATTATAAATATTATGGGTCAATACCATAAATTACCATAATTTATTATAAACTAAGAACTCAAAAACCACCATTAATATGTAAAAAAAATTATAAAAATAATATTTTGTTTTTTGGACCAAATTAATGTGTTTACATGAAAAGTTCGAAGAAATGTTTGCACCTCCAGATATTTGATCCCTCTAAGAGCTTAATAGATTGATAATTAAGATGGATATAGGCTAGTTTAATTATTAATAATTA
>APFE030277626.1:4251-19327 GCA_000404065.3 Pinus taeda
ATATATATATATATGACTAGAGGGTTGAGATAATTCTTTTTTTTGTTAGCTAAAGTAGGAATTTTCATTTTCTATTGAACGAGGTTGAAATAGGTTCATACATTTGGTGTCCTCAACCCACCCCGAAGGGAAAGTAGGTCTGTTGGCCACTTTAATTCTTTGTAAGCCATCCAGTAGCAAAAAAGTAAGAGTCTATCTATCCAAGCTAGGTGAACTATACTATCAAAATTACTAAGATTATTTCCTGTCAACATTTAAAACTCTAAACAAAAGGAGAGCTAGTACTCAGCTAACTATCAAGGATTCCATGAGCATATCTTGAAATACTAATCTACCGTGTTTTCAAGAGGGATGTCTTGATCTTTTGTCACTAGAACTATCTTCTTTAGTTGATGTTGAATCTCGTCCAGCTTGCTCTCTTACATGAGCAGGGTGATCTTGAGGTTCTTCATTTCTCTCCGTAAGTTTGGGATGACCTGAACCATTTCTGCCATTTCCATAGACACGTGTTCCATAGCTTTTGCCATTATTCTCTTTACTATCCAGTAAACATGAAGGTCCTACTTGTATAGAGACACGCGACTCCCGGTGTTACTCGGGTCTGGAATCAAATTCCCCCAGTCCTCCATCTTTGTTTTTGAGTCCTCATGCAGTGCATTGGTCTCAGTTTCCTATATTATCCTACGAATCTCAGCGTCGGTGCCTTCATTGTATGCTTTTTCCACCTCCTGGAACATATGCTTCATGGTTCTCCATCCACGTCACTCGCCAACTAGAGATGATGGTTCTGTTTCTTGTCTTCCGAATTGACACCCTCTACCTCTGCCTCGGCATCCTCTTCCTTGGCCTGGGTACATGGGGTTTTCTAGGCATCTATCTTGCTTCACTATTCGATTTTAAAAGATATATTCCCTGTGAAATCCTCCCTTCCTGGTCCTCTGGTTCTCTTCTCTAGGTTCATTTTTTCTTCTTGCTATTCTGCCCTTGGTTTTCGGACTTTCCCTACTCCTCCTTTCCTCGCATGGATTTGGTGAAGCTTCTCCATAGTCTTCACTTCGTCCTTAAACGCATGTTCTTCTATCTCCAACTGGCCCTAGTCTATGTTCACCCGTATTCCTTGCATGGTTTTTGCTTGTCTTGTCCAACTTCCTTCCATACTCATGTCATCCTCTCCCTTTCTCACGCTCTCACACTCTATCTTTAGACTGATATAGTAATAGGCGATCTCCTGGTCATTCTCCTTTTGGCAGCCTTTTGTAGCTGATAATCATTATAATCATTATATAATCATTATGTTAATCCACGTGAGCATGCCTACTCCTAATGCAGGTAGCAAAGCATTCCACCCTTCCTTTAAAAACCCGCGTCTCTTTTCTTTGGTGAATGCATTCCTTTGGATTTCCCTCTCCTACTCTTATTAGTCCTATACCAACTGCCCATCTTCCTCTCAATTAAATGTCATCGATATTACAGCCTTCCTTCATCATTTGATCACTGTCGTTCTTGCCACCAACCTTCTTCACTACTCTGTCGCTTCCAATCCTCGGGATCATGTCCTGAGTGATGATTGAAGTGAGGGTCTCCCATCGTGGCTTGTCCATCTGAGCTGGCCATATGCTACCTACCTTCCCATCTTGTTCATTGCAACCCTAGTTGGCTAGGAAGTCAGCTGCCTTGTTTCCGTCCCTTTTAACATGGTTAAAAATTTTGTAGTCTACGCGCTTCATTATGTCTGCCAAGTCCTGAATTAACCCTGTCGTCCTCCAGCTCTTCCCTACCTGTTCCCAGCCTTTTCCATTATTCAATTTCCTAAGACTTTCAATAACTATCTGCGAGTCTCCTTCAATCTCCAACTGTGTATATCCATTTCTTATTGCTATTTCGATGCCTTGGTAAACTACCATCAATCTAGCTTCGTTATTGCTCATTATGCCTCCCTAATCCACATAAATCCATCTTGTTCACCCTTGGTTATCGCTGACTATGCCCCCGAATCCCGCTGGTCCTGCGTTTCCTTTGGAAACCCCATTGAAATTTAGTTTGATGAAGTTTTCTTTAGGGTATGTAAACTTGGACAGACTCTCGTTCTGAGTCCTCTTATTTATTTTATTTTGAGGCTGAACCACGTAAAACTATAGATTTAGACTAGCTAAGATTTGGCTCTCCTCTGGGGTTGTTTTCGAGTCCTCTTCCTCCCATGCTTCCACTAGAATAGTTTCTCTTATGAGATTTTTGTTTCGCTTCCAAATCGTCCCAGGAGGGTTGGCTTTGTCTTGAAATATTTTTTGATTTCTCTCTTTCCATATTAGACATATATTGAATCCCATTGCGAGACTCCAGGCTCTCCTCACCATCGGACTTAAGAATTTACCTTTTCCCTAATGGAGGATAGTTTGTTTGATGTCAAGGGGATCCTTGTTTGATTTTTCAAAGAGATTCCTGACGTATTCCCATTGTTATTGGGCAATTAGGCACGGTTTCAGGAGGTGTTCCTGCCTCTCTGTGTTCTGTTTGCAGAGGGTGCACCTCGAAGGTTCATAGAACCCTCGCTTCTGTATCTGGTCCCATGTCAAGATTCTTCCTTTTCCTACTAACCAGGGGAACAGGGTTACCTTTGGCCACCAGTTGTTCTTCCATATTTGTTTCAAAATTGGTTCCTCCTCTTCTTGTTCCTCATGAGTGGTTAGATAATAGGCTTCCTTTACCATGAAAGTTCCTTTTGTTGATCTACCCCACCGATGTATATAAAGACTTGTTCTAATTTTAATTCTTCTTGATTCCACTTCTTTTACAAATAACACTCTCTGTTCAGGGTCTATGTTGTTGTCCCATTCTTCTGGATTCCTCCAAATTCGCCAGGTCTCTTCTTGCCTTTCTTCTTTCCAACTCTCATTAACATAATGTAACGCTTCCACTATTGTCTTCTGATATGCGTCTTCCAAAGGTTGTATCCTTGCGAGCCTCTCTCTTTCCTACCAAGCTTCCTCCCAAAAATTGGTTGTATTTTCGTCTCGTGTTTCCCAGAAAGCATGCCTGCCTATAATGTCTCTGTTTTGGGTTGCGAGGTCCCATATTGTGGAAGCCCTTGGGACTTCCTCTAATCTCAGAATTTTTTCAGCTACTGTGGGCATAGAGCATTTTTGGGTCGAGATCTTTTTCCATAGACCTTTTCCTCCCCTCATCCATGTCCACCATAGCTTCACTCCAAGAACTATATTCAAAGTGCCAAGATCCCTAAGACCTAGGCCTCCCTCTTCCTTATGCTTTGTTACTCATTTCCATGATATTAGGTCCCATTTCTTTTGTTGTTTTGGACCTCCCCAGATGAATTCTATAAATATTTCTATCATTTTTGTACACACTCCTTTGGGGGCTGCCATTGTCAAAAGGGGCTAAATAGGAATTGCTTGAAAAATTGATTTAAGAAGAACAAGTCTACCTACTATATTCAACGATCGGAATGCCCAGTTTGCGAGTCTGCCCTTGAGTTTCTCCATAGTTTGCTGCGAGTTTGATGTCCTTAGAGGGTGTAAAGCTAATTGATTTCCCACGTATCTTGTAGGTAATTCTCTAGATTGGAATCCCAAAGTTCTCGTCAAGTGGCCTTTGACTACTTATGGAGTGTTGAAGAGTTAAGTACATGATTTCTCCTTGTTAATCTCCATGCCTAAAGCTTCCATGAAGAGGTCCAAAAATACATTTTACCCTATTGACTTTTCTTAATGAAAAAACACAAAAAAGAATAATTTCATCAATGAACTACTCGTGAGTAATAGGTAGGTTATTTCCCCATGGCCTCAGTCCTTTGATTTTTCCTTCCGTGAGTTCTTTTTTGAGATATCATCCCAGACCTTCTACTACAATTATGAACGAGAATGGTGATAAAGGATCTTCGTGTTGCAATCCTCTTGAAGCATTGAACGTTAAGGTTGGGGACCCATTTAAGTGGATGGAGAAATTGGGGGTTGATATCATCTCATAAATCTAATTCACCCATCTATTGCAAAATACAAATGGCGTTAGTATTTTTTTAAGGTAATACCAATTTAGACGATCGTAGGCCTTAGAAAGATCTAGTTCAACCATCACTCCCATTTCCTTATTTTGTTTCACGAAATGAATCACTTCCTTATATACCACAATAACATCTAGAATTTGTCTCCCTTCCACAAACCCAGTTTGTTCAAGGGAGATTATACTAGAAAGAATTGGTTTAAGCCTTTTGGCCATTAAGGTAGCAATAATTTAATAAATTACATTACACATAGCAATACGGCAAAATTCTTGGGTTGTTTCCGTGTGTGCAGATTTAGGAATAAGAGAGAGAAGAGTTGAGTTTAGATTAGGCCATACCTTCTGGTGTCTTCGTGATTCCTCTACCACCTTGAGGATATCTTTCCCTAGGAAGTACCAGCCTGCTTGGTAAAATTTCACTGTAAATCCATCTGGGCCTCGGGCTTTGTTTTTTTCATCCCTTCCACTATTTCTTCTACTTCCTCTAGAGTTGCTACCATCATCAGGGCTAGGTTTTAGTCTCTCATGATCATTCTTGGAATTTCATTACATATTCTTCCTATAACTTCTTCTCTGTCCTCTTGAGGTTCTATAAGGATTTCTTCGAAGTGTCTCACTAGAGTCTGTTCCATTGCTTCATGCTAAGTTATGCACTTGCCTTCCTTATTTTTAATGGAGAAAATTCTATTTCTTTGTCTATGTTGGATCATGGCTTGGTGGAAGAACTTTGTATTTTTTTCTCCCACACGAAGCCAGTTTATACGAGACTTTTGCTTCCATAATATTTCTTCATGTTTTCTCTGTTCTTCAAGTTGACTTATCATTATCCTTTCTTCTCTTCTACTCTCCTCACTTCTACCTTCAGATATAATTTCTTGTTGCAGCATTCTCATTTTGTCCTCTAAATGTTGTTGCTCCATGAATATGTTCCTAAATTCCTATTTATTGCATTTTTTTATCTTTTCTCTGATCTCTTTTAGTTTTATATGTAGGTTCTGCATCTTACTTCATCCTCTTTGTTGGCTTTGGGTCCACCATTCCTCCACCTTTGGCATAAATTGGTGATTGCTAAGCTAGAACACTTCGAACGTGAAGGGGCATATTTTAGGGCTCGAATTGATATCAATTTCTTCTACTTCCTCTAGAGTTGCTACCATCATCAGGGCTAGGTTTTGGTCTCTCATGATCATTCTTCGAATTTCATTACATATTCTTCCTATAATTTCTTCTCTGTCCTCTTGAGGTTCTATAAGGATTTCTTCGAAGTGTCTCACTAGAGTCTGTTCCATTGCTTCATGCTGATTTATGCACTTGCCTTCCTTATTTTTAATGGAGAAAATTCTATTTCTTTGTCTATGCTGGATCATGGCTTGGTGGAAGAACTTTGTATTTTTTTCTCCCACACGAAGCCAGTTTATACGAGACTTTTGCTTCCATAATATTTCTTCATGTTTTCTCCGTTCTTCAAGTTGACTTATCATTATCCTTTCTTCTCTTCTACTCTCCTCACTTCTACCTTCAGATATAATTTCTTGTTGCAGCATTCTCATTTTGTCCTCTAAATGTTGTTGCTCCATGAATATTTTCCTAAATTCCTATTTATTGCATTTTTTTATCTTTTCTCTGATCTCTTTTAGTTTTATATGTAGGTTCTGCATCTTACTTCATCCTCTTTGTTGGCTTTGGGTCCACCATTCCTCCACCTTTGGCATAAATTGGTGATTGCTAAGCCAGAACACTTCGAACGTGAAGGGGCATATTTTAGGGCTCGAATTGATATCAATTTCTTCTACTTCCTCTAGAGTTGCTACCATCATCAGGGCTAGGTTTTGGTCTCTCATGATCATTCTTCGAATTTCATTACATATTCTTCCTATAACTTCTTCTCTGTCCTCTTGAGGTTCTATAAGGATTTCTTCGAAGTGTCTCACTAGAGTCTGTTCCATTGGTTCATGTTGATTTATGCACTTGCCTTCCTTATTTTTAGTGGAGAAAATTCTATTTCTTTGTCTATGCTGGATCATGGCTTGGTGGAAGAACTTTGTATTTTTTTCTCCCACACGAAGCCAGTTTATACGAGACTTTTGCTTCCATAATATTTCTTCATGTTTTCTCCGTTCTTCAAGTTGACTTATCATTATCCTCTCTTTTCTTCTACTCTCCTCACTTCTACCTTCAGATAAAATTTCTTGTTGCAACATTCTCATTTTGTCCTCTAAATGTTGTTGCTCCATGAATATGTTCCTAAATTCCTATTTATTGCATTTTTTTATCTTTTCTCTGATCTCTTTTAGTTTTATATGTAGGTTCTGCATCTTACTTCATCCTCTTTGTTGGCTTTGGGTCCACCATTCCTCCACCTTTGGCATAAATTGGTGATTGGTAAGCCAGAACACTTCGAACGTGAAGGGGCGTATTTTAGGGCTCGAATTGATGTCAATTTCAAGTCTCATAGGCCAATAATCTGAGCTTATTGCAGGGAGGATCATTGATTCTAAAAATATATCCTTGTTTATGATTTGTTGTGATATTAAAAATCTGTCCAGTCTCGATGCAATTTGATTTTTCCCCCTCTTCTGTTGTTCCAAGTATGCATACCATTTATAGTGGTGATATCTACTAGTCTTTGTTCCATTATCATCTCACTAAAGGCTTCCATATCTTGGTATGATCTTATTAATCCTCCTCATTTTCCCACAGAGGTCGTAATCATATTAAAGTCTCCCCGTGCTATCCATGCCATCTCCAGGAGCAGCCTTCGAATAGTTTCCATATTTTGGAGAAAGCCTTTGTGCTCACTTGGTAAATGCGGTCCATATACACTTGTAAGGATTATCCATTCTTACAAACCTATAAATCTAAAAATTCTTGAAAGGATTCGAGGGAGGCTAACCTAATTTTCAAATTGAACTTCCTTAGGATTGCATAGGATTGCTAGCCCTCCTGCCGTGCCTATCTCATCCTGACCCATAACCTCATAATGCGCATTATTTCTTCCAATTTCTGAGTAATAATATTGGTTTCTTGGATTATCATTATATTAGATTTATCTTTTTTCAACCTATCTCTCAAATATCTCTAATTTCCTTTGCTGTTGAGACCCCTGATATTCCAACTTGTAATTATCATTTTAATATTTTTGTTGGTTGTTGAAATACCTCTGAGAGAGGTATAAATCTTCTTAAATTAACGAACATCTCCCCTACCACTTGAATGGTTTCACTGATTGGCCGTCGACCTCTTTTCCTTCCTCCTTTTCCAGTATTTCCCATTCCAATACCTTGAGACCCTTCTGTTCCTATCTGCTCTGGTTGATTTGCCAAAAATGTTCCTACCTTGTCCTTGTATTTTTGGAACATCTGTTTATATAGTTGCTTCTATTCTTTTGGTATAAATATGTCATCTAGGTTTCTCCATTCCTGTAACAGTCCTTTCATTATCTGCTCCTCGTTAGTTCCTCTGTCTTTTTGAAGGTCAACCTCCATCTGGGTTTGTTTGTTGAGTAGATATGTGTTTGCCTCTTCCCTCCCTTGTTCCATATTTGCGTGAGCTAGATCTTGTTCTTTTGTTTCTTTCAGTATCTCCATGGTTTCCTCATCACTTCCTTCCTTTTCCATTTCTTCTTCCTCGTCTCGGAGAGCCTTAAACTTGTTTTGATTTTCCAGTGGTGCTGTTTTGACTGGCGCTTGCTTCCTGGGCGTTCCTTTTACCAGTTTTATTCTTATCAACACTTCTTTGAAACCCTCTTCCAACCCTTCTGTTGCCTCTATTGACTTCTCTTCTTCAACTCTCTTCTTTGTTGATTCCTCTGCAGCATTTAACGGGCATCACCTGCAACTAAATGGGATGTGTTCATAATCCACAGGTTGTTGCCATACCTCATCATGGTATTCTAGTTCAATAAATTCTCGTAGCGGCTCTGTTATATTCATATATACGCATATCCTTTCGTACAATGTGTATCTTCCTCTTTTGGTAGTCTTTGCTACTTTGACAAATGTTCCAATTGTGTTCCCTATTCCTTCTAGCATCTCAGGGTACCAAAACTCCATTGGTAATCCGAACAGTCTCATCCAAATGGGGGCTGCTAGTATTTTTTCCTTGTCTAGATTATAACAATCCTCCCAATGCCACATGAATAAGCCAGCATTGGTCATGAAATATGGTCCTCCCTCAAAGACTATTTCCTTGTCATCCAGGTCAGAGAATATAATTGTAAAAAAACCCTTTGCCCCCCAATTTCAAGTGTATATGCCCCTTAGGTTTCAACCGCTGTTGAATCCATGTGGACAGATCATTTTTAGATGGACAAAACACTACAAACTTACAAATTAAATCATGATCTCTCATATAACTCCTATATTCTTCAAGTTTGTTATCCAGGATTACGAACCTGGGTTTTTTCAGTGCTCTTGGAAGACATTTTCCATTTAGTCCTTCTTGCCATCGAGCTTCCAATACTGGAGGATCTCTGTTGTTTTTCCTTTAGCCGCCCTGCATTCTCCTTCTGCTTGACTCCCCTGCTGTTATGTTTTTGTGAGAGGGGATCTCTCCCCTGCCCTCTTCGATTGCCATTTCACCGTCAGATCCCTCCGGTTTTTATTCCTTCCATTCGCTCTTTTCTATAGTCCCTGGTGTGATCAATCACCAGAGGAGCGCATCTCGTGCCCTACTCTTTAGTACCCTTCTATCCGTTGCCGCTCCGTTTCAAGCCCTAGTTTCCAAGAAACGCTCACCTTCCTCTCTTCTCCATCCTGGAAATCAACCTCCACTTGAGATAAAATTAACTTAATATTAAACCATACATAAATTATTCAAAAAATTATATATTAATATAAATATATATGTTTATATATAGTAGCATAAATATTACCATAAGTAATCCTATAGGTACCAAAGTTAGTATAGTTAAGGTATGTTATAAAAATCCTATCATATATATTATTATTATTATATAATATACTATATTATAATATATAATATAGCTAGCTATATCGTATGATATATTATAGTATACTATATATATATAATATATATCTTAAAAGTTAGGGTAATATTACAATATATTATACTACATATATCTATCATATACCTATATATATTACTATATACCTATATATATTACTATATGAAAATAATATTAGTATATAATATATGAGGGATATCATATAGTATATTATACCTTAATTATATGCATATATGGTATCATAACAACAATCTTATCTTGTTTGAAGAATGGTATTACCATTATTTTAAAAAGCTTTTTTAAAAGTAAAAAGTACTTTTGGCTTGTCCAAAAATCATGTTAGCATGTTGTTGATAATGGAACGTAGAGTTGTTAAGTAATTTTTTTAATAACGTAAAGTTAAATTTCAGTCTCATAATGGTATGAATTTTAGTCTTATAATGGTATGATTGTTGAAGTTACATGTAAATAATCTATATTTTAATTAATAAATTAAAAAACAATTGTAGTATGTACATATGTACATATTTATATATAGCTATGTGTAAACTTTATACACTCATTGACATATAATAAATCTAAGTATATAATAGATTTAAGTATTGACTTAGTAATATATTTATTTAATTAATTAGGTAGTAAATTTTAAATTTGACTTTTTTAATTATAGACGAGGGTAGTTAATAGAAAATATTGTGTAAATATTATATTTAATTAAATATCTAAGAGATTAATAAAAATTAATTTTTAAAAGATGAAATTGATTTCTCTGATAGAGATTCGGAGGTCTGAGAGGAGCTAGGGTTCAACAAAGGAAGTGACAGAGGTAAATAGATAACCATGGAAGTGCAGGGAGAAGGGAGCTCCACTCCCTCCTATAGTAAGGTGGTTTTAAGCAGAGGCATAGAAGGGAATAAGAGCAAGCCTCCACACTCCTTGGAGGACAAGACAAAAATTCTTGAAGCCCTGAAGGAGGAGGGTTGTAAAACGCATGTAGAGGATGGGACCCACGAAAAAGACCGATAGGAGGGGAATACAGAAGACAAAGGCGAGAGAGTAGAGAATAGAACTAAGATGGGTCCCTGTAAGCCAAAGTCCAACAATAAGCTGCGGGTAATACTGAATGATCCAACATTGCAAGAGCACACGGAACACATGACAAACTAGGCTATAATATGCAAGTTTATGGGAATTTGACCAAAGAAGAAAGCATTATACTCTTGGATAAAATACAACTGGAAACTAAAATGGGATCTAAATATACATCTAAGATCCAAAGGTTTTTTTATAGTGGTGTTTACAGACTTGGAGGATAGAGATAGGATTTTTGAAGGAGGACCATACTTCTATGTGGCTATAGGTCTCTATATGCATTCGTGGATGATGAACCTTCTGCTGGAGCAAGAAACCTTCAAATTAGTTTTGGTATGGATTAGACTCTACTCCTTATCTTTGGATTCCAGAATCTTTAAAAGCTATAGGCAACAAATTAGGTCACTTTTTAAAGATTTCAGAGGCAATGCTATGAGGAAAGTATACCTCCTATGCATGCATATGTGTCCATATGGACTTATTAGGAGCTCTTCCGGATGAGGTCATTCTAGAAGTCTATGCTGATGAATGGGTTCAGGCAGTTGACTATAAGCACATGCATTTCCGATGTCGCAAATGTCATGAGCATGGCCACGTATTTAGGGATTGCCCTCTTAATAAGAAGGTGGAATACCAAAACATCAACAAAGGGAAAGACCCAACAGGTTTTATTAAAGTGGGAGAAAAAGGGAAAGGAGGGGGAAGAAAAATACAGAAGAATTCTAATGACGAGAGAACAAGAAGTCACAATAGTTTTGAGATCTTAGAAGAAAGAGAAAAAGATGAAGGAACTCCAAAGAAAATAGAAAATAAGGCAGCAAGGGGGAAAGCAAAAGAGACAAGGATGGAGTTCACTCAGGAAAAGAAAGAACACACAAGAGACCCATTGAGTAACATGGAAGTAGAAAAACACCAGCATATGACTCAAAGTGAAAGGGACATAGAGGACCAAGATTTACACAAGATCCTCGACATGGAGAACCTGGAGCTAGAAAAGTTTCTAGATCAAGGAGGCAACCAAGGAATAAACTCCATACCAGAGGAGGATGTTGAAAAAATACAATAAATATTCCTTAACAAGTCACACCAAAAATGTGTAGGAGTCCAAAGAGGACATGAAAACCAAGGTAAAAAAGGGATTCCTTCAATGTGGTTAATAACAGGAAAATTGGCTAAAAACCTAGGAAGGAGAAGAGGAAGAAAGAGACAGAAAGAATTGTTGCTTGAATGTGGCAAACTCATGATTGACTCAAGTAGGATGAAAGATCTATCTAGTTACCCCTTCACTACCCCCCCCAATGAAGATCACAACCTCGAACGTTAGAGGACTAGGGAGTAGGAGAAAATAGAGAAATCTAAGCAATAGAATGAGAGAGGAAAAATGAGACATAGTGTTCATTGAGGAAACAAAATGTTCAGTTGAGAAGGTCAGACAAAAACATAGCAAATGGTTAAATAGATATGAATATATTGAGGTCAAGGCAAATAACTCTGCTGGTGGCATTCTTACTTTTTGGGATCCTCAAAATTTTGGATTGCATGATGTAGATGCGTCCAGAAACCACCTTTCTTTGATTATCCAACTTTTGGGTGACAGGAAATGCTACATGATCACGAATGTCTATGGCCCTCAACCACTGTAAGATAAATTTCGGCTCCTCACTTCTTTGGAAGAAATGAAATAGTGATACCCTGCTTTACCCTTAATTCTAGGGGGATATTTTAACATCATAAAATCTCTCACGAAAAAAAAGGGTGAACTAGAATACTTGGAAGGGATTCAATTGCCTTCTAGAACTTCCTCACCAATATGAAGCTGGTCGATATGGGCATTGGCAATGGGATTTTCACATGGAATAACAAAAGAAGGGGCTCTACCCAAGTAGCCTCAAAATTAGATAGATTTATCATCTCAGAGGAACTTCTACTCACTGGGAGGAGCCTAACAGCGTTCATCCTACCTTTTGGTGGTTCTAACCACTAGCCCATCCAATTGCAGACTTCTCTAATCAGTAAACCAAGGAACAACCCCTTCAGTTTTGAGAATGTATGGCTCACATTGTTAGATTTCCTCACAAACATAATGAAATAGTAGAAAGAAGAGCGTCACCTACAAGGTACAAAGATGTTCCTTCTACATCACAGGCTCAAACACATTAAAGGTAGACTCAAAGAGTGGAATAAAAATGAATTTGGAAACATCTTCAAATCTAAAAGAGAAGTGGAAGGGAAACTAAAGGAAATAAACCAAATTCTCATCATAGAAGGATACTGAGAGGAAAGGAAAAATATTGGAGACTCACTTTCACATGAATGGGAGAACAGATGTCTACAAGAGGAAATATTCTAGAGATAGAAATTCAGAGTCCAATTGATTAAGGAAGGGGAGAGAAAAACTAAATTCTTGCACAAATCCACCATTGCACATAGAAGCATCAACATCAAACAAAGAAAAATACTCATGCAGAGATTGAAGAGGTTTTGGTCCAGCATTTTTAGGAAATTTCGAAGGAAACCACACTAGATAGATCACAATTTACGAGAAGATTTACTCAGTATATTCGTAAACTACTCTTCAGGTAAGACAATCACAATCTCAACAGACTAGTAACAGGGAAGAAACTTGAGGAAGTCATCAAAGAGATACATAATGGGACAGGTTGAGTCCCAGATGGCTTCAATGTGGTTTTTTTTCAAAACATGCTGGAGGGTTGTAAAGAATGATATATTGGTGGTAGTGGAAGACTTGCGAAGATCGAAATCTGTCTTGAAGGTGATCGATGAATCTTTAGTAGCCATAATCTCCGAACAGGAAAGGGCCAAATCTTGAGACAAATTCATACCTATAGCATTATGCAACGTGGTGTACAAAATTATATCCAAAGTAATTGCCAACCGAATCAAACCCCTCCTCCCAACCCTAGTGTAGAGGAGAAAACACGTTATGCGGAAGGGAGACGAATTCTCGATAACATAATTCAAGCCCATGAAGTTGTTCATTAACTCAACGCCAATAAGTAGGCAGGGTTGATAATTCAGCTCAGCAGAGCGAAAGATTATGATAGACTTAGCTCGAGTTACATAAGAGAGGTGTTAAAATCCTCTGTCTTTGACTACAATTAGATTAGGTGGGTCATGGCTCTTGTAACCATTGCTAGCTATTCTATTCTTCTCAATGGCTCTCGTTCCAGAACCTTCAAGCGTACAAGGGGTATCAGGCAAGGTGATCCTCTTTCCCCTTTCCTTTTTATACTAATGATGGAAGGGTTAGGTAGAGCAATCAAAGCTATCAAGGAGGAAGGAAGCATTCAAGGACTGAGACCCACTCGAGATGGAGACACAGTGGCACATCAGCAATTTGTGGATGATACTATGGTTCAAGGCATACCTACAGTCAAAGAAACCAAAGCATTCAAGAAAATCTTGCATGAGTTTTCATTGGCCGCGGGCATTGAGGTAAGTCTTCCCAATTCAAAAATATTCTTTTTCAATACTCATATTTCTATTCAGAGAATCCTATCCAGAATTTTAGGCTTTCAACAAGATTCGTTACCCTCAAAGTATCTAGAAGTTCTCCTCACTGACAAATTGTTGCACAAACAAATCTGGGATCCTGTTTTGAATAAATTGAAATAAAAAATTAGCAAGTGGACAAACATAGCTGTAAATTTAGTAGGGAGGCTAATTCTCACTAAGGTAATACTCCAAACCGTACCTACTTTTATGCTATCTGCCATTCCGGTACTAACTAGAGTCATGAACCAAATTAGAAACATTCAAAGATTTTTTCTCTGGGGAGAAGGTGAAGAGAAGAAGAAATGGTCTCTGATGGCTTGGGATAGGATATGCAAACCTAAATCCCATGGTTGTTTTAGTGTACATGACCTAAAAATTATAAACAGAGTTCTTGGTGCTAAATTTTGGTGGAGATGGCTAAGGGAAATACGAGCCCCCTGGGCTAAACTATGGAAAAAAAAGTATGCAGTGAATTGGGAGGAAATAAACCTTATAAGAATGACAGGACAAGTGAAAGGTTCACAATTATGGAATAGGGCCTAGGAGAACAAAGCCTTAGTTCAAAAAAATAGTTTCTGGGAGATCAGAAGTGGAAAATGGGCCAGATTCTTGGAGGACAATTGGTAGCAGGAAGGCAATGTCAGTAATGAGTAATTAGCAAGTATCGAGGGAGATACCATAAACAAAGGATTAATTAGGGTGAGTGACTATTGGGATCAGTCAGGGAACAATGGAAAATGGAGAATATGGAAACTTCCAGTTTACAATGAGATGAACATGCTAAAAATTCAAGCTAAAGCCCTTGAAGATATTCTGGACAAAACGAAGATTCTAACCGCAAATTTAGATGATCAATTAAGATGGGAAGTGATAAGGCAGGTATCTTCGACCTTCAAGAATCCAAAAGAATAACTGCAGGGCTTAACTTCCCAAGCAGTGACAAGACCTAGAAAAACCTTCAGACTAACCCTCATTGGATGAAGATCAAACTATTAAGTGGCTGGTTCAACAAGGCAAGATTCTCACTTGGGAAAATCTAAGAAAGAGACGCTTCATTGGCCCCTCTAGATGTCACCTATGCAGATAACAAGAAGAAACCTCAAAATCATCTCCTCAATCTATGCTTCTTCACTGCCACATTATGGAACTAGGCTAGATATGTCTTTCAGGAGACACACAGGCAGGAAAATGTTGGGTCCCTATAATACTAGTGATTACCCCATTACTATTGTAGTTATACCCCTTATTTATATTGTTGTGCCCCTATTACCCACATATTGTTATTTCTGTGCCCCATAGAATCCGTCTATTATTATTTTTGTGGCTTTATATTATTATTGTTAGGTCGGCTGGATTATATTGTGACTCCTTAGACTCCTATATATAGAAAGGACGTTTTGTCATTTGTATCATCCAAGAATTGTTCATTTATGTAATGTAAAGGAGGTTGCCCCCTTGAAGAGGTTGAATTCTAAGGCGTTGATCTAT
>APFE030277627.1:1980-14706 GCA_000404065.3 Pinus taeda
GAGAAAATTTCACGGAATTTTATGCAAAGAAAAGTTTATTTCATGTAGAGAAAAGTTCACGGAATTTTATGCAGAGAAAAGTTTATTTCATGTGGAGAAAAGTTCACGCATTTTCATGGTTGGTTCATGGTATTAGTCCCACAGTTTTTGATCCTATGGTTTTGGCCCGTGGTATTGGTCCATGATTTGAGGAAGAGCTTGCCTATATAAAGCAAAGGAGATCATTTGGCTTTGGCATGCTTTTGGGTTGAATATCTTAACATCTGAAATATTGGGTTATTATTTCAAAAGCTCGATCTATATGAAAGTGAAGTGGAAAGAGAATCTGTGAAGGGTGATCTCTCGAGCGTTGTAGCTGCGGAAGTACGGAGGCGCCACAGAAGACGCCACAGAGGCGCCACAGAAGGCGAAGTGCAGAGATGCCATAGAGGCGCCACAGAAGGCGCAGTGCGGAGACGCCATAGAGGCACCACAGAAGGCGCAGTGCAGAGGCGCCACAGAAGGCGCAGTGCAGAGGTGCCACAGAAGGCGCAGTGCAGAGGCGCCACAGAAGGCGCAGTGCGGAGGAGCCACAGAAGGCGCAATGCGGAGGTGCCACAGAAGGGGCAGTGCGGAGGCGCCACAGAAGGTGCAGTGCGAAGGCGCCACAGAAGGCGCAGTGCAGAGGCGCCATAGAAGGTGTAGTGAGAAGGCGCCACAGAAGGCGCAGTGCAGAGACGCCACAGAGGCGCCACAGAAGGGGCCATGCGGAGACGCCACAGAGGCGCCACAGAAGGCGCAATGCGGAGATGCCACAGAGGCGCCACAGAAGGCATAGTGCGGAGACACCACAGAGGTGCCACAGAAGGCGCAGTGCGAAGGCGCCACAGAAGGCGCAGTGCGGAGATGCCACAGAGGCACCAGAAAAGGAAATTGCCTATCTGTCTTAAGATCTTTTGTGGACTGATTTTTTTGTTGATAAGGTGTTCTGGGTTTAGTTTACTGTTATTGTGGATCTGGTTATCTGGGTGACTTACTAGTACTTGATGATCATTTGATGTTTATGGATCCAGTTTGAAAATTTATGAAAAGTGGTCCTTGAAAGAAAAGAAGTAGGGGTTGTAGCTCCCTTCCAGGAGAGACTGGAAAACGAGAGAGAGTTGTAGCTCTCTGCAGGTTGCAGCCTGCGTACTGGTAAAGGACTGCACCAGTACAAGACCATTGTAAAAGGAGTTTCTAATTTGAAAGAAGATAGAGACATATTGCAGCAGGTGGTTTTCACCCACATTGGGTTCCACCTTATATCTGGTGTTCTTTGATGTGACTGTCTGTTTTTCTTGCTCATTATTTTATGGTATTGATATGAAAAAATAATTCAAAGTGTAAATAAGGAAGATTTGTTAAAAGAACTATATAATACTGATTCACCCCCCCTCTCAGTATTATTTTCAACATGATTCCTGAAGCATGAGGATATTCTCAGTTTGGCTAGGAATCAAATTTTGATGTTACTTACGAGGAGATCTCGAAAATTCGATCTATAACCCATTGGTTCATGAAGGTTGTCAAATTTAGTTCGTGGAGAAAAAAATCTCTCACATTCTCTAAAGAAGAAAGATACAATTGGTACTAGTATCTTGGCTTCCATAGTGGAAGATTTGGTTTTTGCCACTCTTGAGTAGTTGGAAGAATCTGCAAAGTGTATCGAACATCAAGAAAAACTTTCACCTCCTAATAAAGGATACAAATATGATACAATTGTTCCTTTTCATCACCTTTTCAATGGATGGTGAATATTCCTTCTATTTGGATTATGAGGAAGAACGTAGAGATGAGAACACGACAGAATGGGATTTGGATTGGATGGTTGAAGGGCCTCTTTCTCGTCTGAATAACTTACATAGGATGTCAAGACATCCAGAAAAGTTGCTCTCAAAGTGTGATCTCGATAAAAGGACGAATGTAGAAGATCACCTTCATGAATTTTACCTTCCTTTATGAATGTTGGAGATGAGGCATGATCATGATTGTTACATCATTTTGCCTTATACATTAGAAGGCTGAGTGACATCATGGTACCATAGTATGCCCGTTAATTCAGTCTACACTTGGAGGTAGTTCAAAATTATATCTCTTGAAATGTTTTCTAATGAAAATACTCCCACCATGCTACTCAAATAGCTCAGAAGCATGAAAATTGGAGAGAAGGAGAAAGAAAAATATTTTAATTAGAGATTCAATCGTATATTGAATAAATTCCCCTAGACATGCAACTACACGATTCAATTACTATAGATTATATACAACTACCTTTCCCACCAATATTTCCTAGTTGACAAAGAAATTTACAAAGGAAACATTGGCACCAAAATTTTCAGAAACAGTGGCCATTGAGAAAGTATTTTGTGCGATTGGGGTCATAATGAACAATGAAGAATAAAAATTCTCCAAAGGGACTAGTAAGAAGTCACAACCCCTTGCTAGTAAGGCTAAAGGGAATGAATCATGTGATATTGAGAGCTTGACCAGGATGGTGAAGATGCTCACCAATGAAATTTCAAAACTAAATAAAAGGTCAAGTGAGACTTCTATCAGTAGCAAGCCTCCCAAGTCCATTCATTTTCAAAGTAATAGTAATAACAACAACAATCAACCCGCCAAGTTTGTGCAAAGTTTAAATGTTGTGATGATCATGGAAAGCATTTGCATGGATAATTATTTTTCTTTCCATTGGGAATATCATTTAGAAAAAAATTCCCTTAGTGGAATAACAAGTTGAACTCTGTGTCTGCACACATTATAGATACGCCATTAACAAATGAGGAGAAAAAACAAGCAGAAGAATTATAATAACTCATTGTGGCTGAGGAAGGAAAATGTGTTGGACATGCACTGAATGTGTATCATCGTATTTACAACTCTGATAAGAAGGACGCTAAATAACCACAAAAAAATGAACCCCCTCCTCCAAATAAAAATGGTTGATATAGACTAAGGAGTAAAGGGCCCATCTCTAAACAAGGATTGACAAGGAAAAAGTTAAAAGAGTAGTTTCTAAGAAGGATTTATCCACCTTTCAATCCTGATCAGAATACAAATAGTAAGTCTGGGGACTTAGCCAAGTCCAGTAACACTTCCTATAGTAACAAAGGTAACTCTAGTATTCTGGAAGTGTCAAACACATCCACTCCTCCAAAAAATTCAACATTGACTGTTATTAGTGAAACAATTGATTATAATATTTGGGAAAATATGAAGAAAACATGAGCCAACATCACTATCTATGAGATCACAAATATTTAAGGCAAACATGAAATCATTTTCTATATGTTTTCACAAACTTCGGCAAGTGGTAAAGATTCCTTCTATCAAAGTGTGTTAGGTAAATCTTCTGGCCCTCTTGAATATGTAGTAATTGTTTTAACATTAGAAGCTAACACTCTCTACCCACCATTTCTTTTAGAATTTTAAATTTTAAATTATAATTTCCATAACTATTTAGTAGACTCTATTGCATCCATAAATGTAATGCCTTTATCAGTAACAGAGAAAATAAATCCACAATGGGAGAAAACCTATGCAAAAATTGTGCAACTAGAAAGGTCTCGTGTCTAAGCTATTGGTGATCTTAAGAATGTTTGTATCAGATTATCGAAAGATTCTCAAGTTCTCCAATGTATAAATATTGTAAGTGTGTACATACCAAAATCCTATGGTGTATTACTTAGCATAGACTGGTCTAACAAATTATAGGAATATTTTGCAACAAACTAGTCACATATGTGGCTTCCATATAAGGGTAGGAATACTCAAACTCAAATGAACATCGAGTCATACATGAAACACAACATGACACCACTCAAGGCACACAACAATGCTCTCAATTTTGTTGAGTTTAATTTTGGGAATTTCTTTCTCAAAATTGATCTTGGGTGTTATTAGGTGAAACCATCACCTATTCCATGAGATACACAACTAGAAATGCTTCCTTGTTCTCTAGCTGGTGAAAATAAAACCTATAATATAGATGTACATATTAGCAGTAATATTAATAATAGTTGTATAGGAAGTAGCTTGGTAGCTCATAGTATTGGGTATTTATATTCGGATGGTTCAAAGACACAAGACAATTCCGGAGAAGGTTGTGTTCTTGCAGATCCAATAAATAAGAAGCATATCCTTGCATGTCATCTAGAGTTCGAGTGAACAAATAACACTTACAAATATGAAGCACTTGTATTTGGATAGAATAAATCTATTAACCTAAAGGTAGAGTTTTTAAAGATAATAGGTGACTCAGAGGTGGTCACTCGTTAGGTATGCAATACTATACATTGTGTTTCACCTCTTCTCAAAAACTACCTGTAGGAGGTATGGTATTTGATATATCATTTTAAATCTTTCAATATTAACTATGTTCTTAGAGTTATAAATGCGGTATAAAATGCATTAGAAAATTCAGCCGCTAGGATGCTTCCATTGAAAAAATGTTTTTCTATTGAAATTTTATATAAACCATCTATGCCAGACAACATTACCAATTTACATGTTTCCAATGATGACCAATAGATACTACATTTTATGGATAATGTTGATATATATTCAAAGACAATACCATAGAGGATGATTACCATGATCGGGTTTTGTAAGAAGAATCCAATGAAATGAAAGGAAACACTATGCAAAAAGGCATGGTGTCCCTGGAGAGATTGTATGATCTGCAGTACCATTTTAGAGGACCAACCAATAAAAAGACTCAGAGTTCAAAGTTAGAACCTGAGCAAGTCAAGCTAGGAACCCCACAAGATCCAAAATATGTGAACCTAGGTACATGTTTTTCTCCACAGGAAGGATAAGGATTTACCCACTTATTTAAACAATAACATGATGCATTTGCATGGACATACGATGAATTAAAGACATATGATACGTGTATTATCGAACACCTCATTCCCATAAAATAAGGGGTAAAGTATTTCGAGCAAAGCTACGAAAATTTCATCAAACAATGGATCCCCTTATTTAGAAGGAATTGATAAATTTATTGGATGCTTAGATCATCTTCAAAGTTAGACATTCCACATGGGTTGAAAACTTGGTCCCAGTTAGAAAGAAGTATGTTGAAATACATCTATGTGTTGATTTTCAGAATCTCAACAAGGGTTTTGATAAAGATAACTATCTAGTGCCATCCATGAAGCATATACTCTTGATAGTCTCTGGGTGTGAAATATTTTCACTACTAGATCGATCTTGAAGTTATAATCAAGTGATAATAGCAAAACTTGACCAATTAATGACTACCTTCTGGACTAAATGAGGAACATTTTCTTTCAAGAAGATGTATTTGGACTAATAAAGGTCGGTGAAACTTTCCAAAGAACGATGGAAATTGCCTTTCATGGCCTTATATGTAAAACTGTTGTTGTTTATTTATATGGCGTTACCATTTTTTCCAAGAAACAATCAGATCACATACGCCATCTTAAGCATATATTCAAACGATGCTGACAGTATGGGATTTTTCTCAATCCCAATAAAATAATATTTGTTGTGTCTTAAGGGATTTTATTGGGGAATATCATAGAGAAGAGTGGAATTAAAATTTATCCTGAGAGGGTCAAGGTTATCACACAAATCCGATTTCCAGTGAATAATAAATCCATGTAGTATTTCTTAGGGAAAATCAATTTCCTAAGAAAATTTATATTTGATTATGCTCAAATATTTAAACCTATAATGTTTAAGAAAGACACAATATAAAAATGGGAAAAACAGGAGAAAGATGCTTTTGCTAAGATCAAGTAGGTTATCACCAATGCACGCATAATTTTCAGTCTAGATAATGGCAAGGATTTCTTGTTCTTAGAAATATAATGAAGGAAACGAGAAGCATATCTCTTTTATGAGAGCTAGCCTACAAAAGCCCAAATTAAATTACCCTTCTTGATAAACAGGCGTATGAAATATAGAATGAAGTTAGGTATTTCAGGACTTACATATTGAAATCTGACACAATCATATTTACGTTGTAAGGCATTCCCCTCTGAAATCAACTCCCCTCTTGCCCACATGTCATCATGTGAGCCATAAGATTATGTGTTAGACGATTGAAAACAATGCCATCGTTCGATGAAGGGAAAGTAGTTACAATTTGTTGCAGAGTATCAAGGATGCCATTTGATTAAATTAACATGCCATGGCAATGGTTGTGCTCGCTGTTCTCACTCAAAGTTTCCCTAGAAGTTATCAAAGAAGGAAGAGTCTGAGGTAACCACGAACCTAATCTTTTAGACTCATGTTCTAGCCAACCTAAGTCCAGAGAAGGCTCTCTATCATTTAATTTTGTTTTGGGTAGATTTCAGGCTAGTTATTAGTGCTCAAGGTGTTTTGTTTGATTGGGTGGTGGAATTAAGAAAACAAATGGGCAGAACAAGTATTCAAGCCGTTGGGCTATGGAGTCAATCAAGAAGGGTTTAACTGGATCTAATATATCTCTAAGGTAAAAGTCCACTGGGTAGGCTAACACAACAAAGAGAAAATATGCAGGTTCAAATCGATGCAGTAGTCCTAACTAGGGAAAAAGGAAATGAAGAATCCTTAATCAGGATTAAGATGAAGAAAGGAAGGATGATCAGTAGCAAAGGGCAATGAAGAATCCTTTACTGTGGACCAAAAGCGGGGGTAAAGTATGGAAGTAAGGGAGCAATCAAGAATTCCCAAACAAAGATAGTTTAGTAGAAAACATATAGAAAGTAAACAGTTAAAACAGAGAGCATTCAAGCTAATTCTAAGATATCATTCCTTATTTACTTTACAGATTTAATAAGAGACACATATGAATATTCATAACATGAAAATAAAATAATATTTAAACACAAAGAGATAATATTTATTTGTTGCAACTGTGCACAAGAATCCAATGAAATATCCTCAGCTTTATTTTATATCCAACAAAACCAGTCCAGTCTTGAATACAATAGCTCCTTGGCTCAAAAATAAAATGTCTACAAAAATGTATTTTAATCCACCAAAATACTTCAAATGAAGAAGTACTTATAATAAATATGCTACAAAATATCTCATAACAATATGAGAATTATTCTAGGAAACAAAAAATATCTTCAACACGAAGATAGAGACAGATGGAGAACTGTATACTTGTTATCCCTTTTATTGTGACTATGTTGGCTGTTGTAACTCAAATTTGTCTCTTTTAGTTGCTTTGTAGTTGTGTGCTGGAATCAATTTCTATCTTCTGCCTACTGATACTCTTTACATATTCTGCTTTGACTCTGTCTTACCCGTTTCACCTAGTAGCAATATTTTACCATATAGATTTATGGCAGTAACTTTATAGTAAATCAATTAGATTTGTCCACCATTCACTGTCAGGTAATTTTATTCTTATCATTTTCTTGTATACTTCATAAGCTTTTTTATACTTAGCAAATATGGTCTGCTGGTAAACAAATTCTTTACCTCATGGTCCATATAAAACAAATTTTCAAGACTTTCATATAGTGCCTTTCTAGTGGGCAGAGATTTGACTCCTGAGGTACTCACTTGGCTTCTGGCCAGCTTGTTTAGCTTTTCAATATAGTCAACTTGAGTCATCAGCTTTTCGTTTATTACCATAGGACTGGGAAGTCCTTTGTCTCTCAAAATGTCATACTTTGTCATAAAACTGTCAATGTCTGCTTGAATGTGTTGACACCTTTTCTCTAGATTGAGCATTAGGTTCCTTTTGGTGAGAACCTTATTTATTTATATGATGGTTTTCATTCTATCCTTTATTTCAAGTTCATCCAGCTGGTACCTGTTTATGCTATTAACAATGTAAACTTTGAAATGGGAATTATAAACTCAAAATGGGAACTCTAGCCAAAAAACGCCAAAAAAATATCAAAAACAGTGCTAAAAACGAAAAGTGGGAATACTGGAACAATGGTTTTTTTTTTTTTTAGGGACAATTTTGAACATGTTTTAAAAATGGTAGTGAAAACAAAATTTTCGTGCAAAATATAGCTTGAAAACGAAAAAGTGATTATACTGGAACGATGATTTTTTTTAGGGTCAATCTTCAAAATTTAAAAAAAAATGCTAGTAAAATGATCCAACAACATAAAAATTACTCATAACTTCTCATTAAACACCATATGGAAATCATAAATTTTATTTCAAGATATGATGCATACATCAGTTAGATAAATTGCCTTAAACAATTACTCAAAATCACTCATATTTTCTTGCACACCATCCGAATTCACATCTTCAAATGAGTGACTAGATGCTGACAAAGATGTTCCATATTCTTCTCTTTCATCAACTAGTGCTCCATATGAGTCCACATGCATGCCCATCATTTCAGGTTTCAAAATTCTTCTTCATCTACAACTGGTTTCAACAGACTCCCATCTCAACACTGTTCCTTCTGGTAACAACCTTTTCAGAATCTCTATCGTCTTGAAGCGAAGAGTTCCTCTCTTTGTTAAATTGAATTCATAAACAAGTATGTCAACATCCTCCAATTTCAATATGTAGGTGCGGCGACGATTTATATTCGTACCCTTTCTTTTTCTCTTTTCGCCATTTTTTTTGTCAACTACCATCTCTGGCTTATACACACCATTGAATGGGTGTGTATTTGTGGCATACCAATGTACTTCAACACTTGTAACATCCTCGTTTTCTGTAAAGACCTTTATAACTTTAGCAAACCAGAATGGATAGCCATTGGGATCTCCATCCGCTAGCATTGTGATCATGCAACCCTCCTTAAAGGTCTTCCATGGCTTCACGTTGTGCATGAGATATTCTGGAACCAATATACATCTCTCTTTCCTCTGCCTGTGAATAATTAATAATACCTTGAGATTGTTGCTATTCAACAATGTTTATTTCCTCATGTGCATTCGACACATTTTGTGGCTAAACAAATGGATTTTTCAAAGGTATACCTTCATTTGTTCTTGTTGAAATGATCACTTTGATGCAAATATTGGATGATCTGGAATGAACTTCAAAAATTGCAAACCTGATGACGATGCCCATTCTGCAGTGGTTGAATACTTCTTGCCCCATATTAGTGTTTTCCCATCAATTTTTTTGATACGAAATTGATGTTGGAAGCTAATGTCGTTAAGTTGTTCAATGCATTTCCCCTCACCATATGATCCCATAATAAACATTCGCATGTCAACAGTTTCTTCCAACACATCAAAAGTAGGCTCTGGCATGTATGATTTCTTAATACATTCAATTAATGATGGCAAGCTCCCACCTTCCTTCCTCTTCAATGTGACTGAAAAATGACTGAACATCTAATCCATATGGTCATGAGTGTGCCCAACAAGAAGGAAACCAACCCTTACCTTTTGAAAAATTCTCAATTCAACAAGCATGTTTAAATATCCAAAAACAACCTGATTTTGTTTTCACGGCAAATCTTGTCCAATTGTAGATACAAAACTTCAGGAAGATTACCAGAACAATGAGAAAGCACATCATGAATTATGGTTATGGTCAGATTTTCATCATTATGAATATTTGGAGTTGTGAAGTACACCTTTGGCAACATTTTCCCATTGAAGACCATACAACCGACCAAATGATATTGCATAAAATTTTCCTCCTATAAATTTTTGGGTGTGCGAACAAAATGTGGTCAAAGTGTTTTCTTCTATCCATACCATCAATTATCAAATCCAAATATTTATTCGGATTATCATAACACTTCTTTTGATGCTTGTACAACTTTTTCCTTTCATTTGTTTGTTGTTCATGATGCTCCTGAAGTTCTTTGACAATTGAATCTACACAACATAAAATAAAGCCATTAAGAAATATGTTTTCATACTTGATGAATATACAATTTAAAAAGTTAAAGTTATGAATGGATACCTCTTTCTGACCCTTCACATTTGTCCCTTTTTTATTTAAGAGCAGCACATGTACTACAAATCTCCATCCTTGTCTTCTTAGGAAAATGGACATTGTCGAATTCTTTCTTCCATACCTTCAAAAAATATTGATATGTAATAAAACGGCCATGCTCCTCAGCACCTTTTGCATATTCTTTGTGTAAGTTGTAGATTTCGCGTCTTGAAAAATTATCTGGAATATGTATTGTCTCTCTATTTGGCATACATTCTCCATGCTTTGAAAAGAAATCTTTCATCCATGACATTGGAGTATTTGATAATGGCCCAAAGTGTCTTTTATGACGTACTTCAGAATAAAATGTGGGATCCTTTTCTAAATGTTCTTTAGTTCTCAAGAGACAAAAATTCCAAATCGAAAGAAACATTTTGAAAGCTTTTCTATAGATAAATAAAGTCTTAATATGATAATAATAACCGTACAATGTAGATTGCATGCACCCAACTAAATATGAATTTTGCATGCTTTTATTCACTGACAAATATCTCTTCGTGCTCTCTAATGCAAATTTAAAATCCATATGTTTCAAGAAATCTTTTTGGCAACATTCACTTGAAATGAGTGCGCTGATAGAACTTCTTCTTGTCAGATATTCTGCTCTACCCCTTATATAACTAGAACATCTTGCATTGATACGAAAAGGTCTCCTCCTACTCCTCGATACAATATTCCTCGGCAACATCTTCGTCATTGGATCATCATTTGTATAAGGATTTTCATCATCATTAAGAGGAATGTTATCCACACTATGATCAACTATGATTTTCAAATACTGACTTGGAGAATATTCTTCATCTTCCCCTTCTTAAGTGTTACTGTCATAGTCCATAGAATTTGGACTCAATGGAAAATTTGACTCAATGTTTATTGGATATTCTTCCTCATGTGCATTTTCAGTGTTGCTCTCACAATCCATAGAATTAGGACTAAGTGTATCATCATGTCCTTCATCATTACTACCGTTATACTTATTAGAATTAGGACTAAGTGCATCATCCTGTCCTTCATCACTTCTGTTCTCCTAGTCCTTAGAATTAGGACTAAGTGAACATTGTGACACTCAATTCTTTTGAAATTCATCATCGCGCTTTTCATCACTGTTGCTCTCATAGTCCTTAGAATTAGGAGTAAGTAGACACCGTGACACTCCATTCTTTTTAAATTCATCATCCCGCGCTTTATCACTACTGCTATCATAGTCCTTAGAATTAGGACTAACTAGACACCGTGGCACTCCATACTTTTGAAATTCATTATCCCGCTCTTCATCAAAGCTCCTCTCATAGTCCTTAGAATTAGGACTAACTGGACACCGTGACACTCCATACTTTTGAAATTCATTATCATGCACTTCATCATTGTTTCTCTCATAGTCCTTAGAATTAGGACTAAGTGGACACTTTGACACTCCATTCTTTTCAAATTCGTTATCATGCTCTTCATCACTACTGTTCTCATAGTCCTTAGAATTAGGACTAAGTGGACACTGTGACAATCCATTCTTTTGAAATTCATCATCATGCTCTTCAACACTATTGCCCTCATAGTCCTTAGAATTAGGACTAAGTGGACACCGTGACACTCCATTCTTTTGAACTTCACCATCATGCTCTTCGTCATTGCTTCTTTCATAGTCCATAGAATTAGGACTAAGTGGACACTATGAGACTCCATTATTTTGAAATTTGTCATCAAGCTCATCATCACTATTCTTTTCAGAGTCCTTCGAATTTGAATTAAGTGGAATCTGTGACTCTTTATTTATTTGAAATTCTCCATCCCCTCTTTCATCCATGCTGCTCTCATAGTCCTTAGAATCAGGACTAAGTGGAAGAATTGACATTCTATTCATAGTGGAAGAATTCCCGCTATATTCATCCATATGAATAGAGTTGTTACGCGATTAAGATGTTGATGTTTTATAAATTGAAACTTCACTATCAGGTGAATCCATCGCTTTCAAATAGAAGATGTTGAATGATACAAATGGAGAGTCTCCTAAAGATATTATATAGCTTAGAGAATAAAATTTTCCCTCCAAAAATTCCCCCGCACAAAAAATTTCGTGAAAATATTTCCCTCAAAAAATTTTCCTCCCAAAAAATTTCGTGAAAATATTTCCCTCCTAAAAGTTTTTGAGATTTATTTCACTTCATTATTTTATTCTGCAATTTAATAAAAATGCAAACTAGATATCTTTTATGAAATAAATCATTAAAGTTAAAATTGTAAACTACAACTTCTACCTAAATTATTTTAATAGTCAAAGTATGTAATATTTACTAAATAATTGAATGGTTTTTTTAATTTTTATAATACATTCTGAAAGAAATTAATCCCACATTCACCTTGTTGTAAAATAATTCCATACTATTTGCTTTATCATATTTTCATTCATTGCCATAAAAAAATTAACATGTTAAAATTTATTAAAACTGATTAACCCTGCATTCACCGTACGGTAAAACATCTCCGTAATTTCACCTATATATTCCATTATCACTATTACTGACATTACATCAAGGTTTTCTAAGGTTCGTTGAAAGACTTTGAGTGAATTTGTGGAGCAGCTACATTGGTATCAACAATATATTCAATGAAGAATTCTCGAAATTGAAAGGTTAGTTAAATTTTTTTCCTTGAAAATTCTCATATTAAATTAGTTTAACAAAGTAGATTTTTTTTTCTAAACTTAAAATTTTTTGTCAACCAAATTAACCAATATTTCCACCGTGAGCATGGTAGGCCCAAGACACCCCCATCCTACAATCGACCAGCCACCAACTCCATCTGCACACCCTTCCG
>APFE030277627.1:19016-84542 GCA_000404065.3 Pinus taeda
TTCAATATTCCAAATATTGACTATGATAGTGACCCTTATACTTATCAAGCTCTTAGTAAAGTGGTTGCGGGATTTGTAGAAGTCACGTCATCACCATTATGGAGATTTGTGACATTTTATTTAGACACACAATTGGCAATGATATTGTCAAGCTTCAAAGGGAAAACAAATTCAAGGATGCAGCTTACATGGCAAGACGTTTAAAATGTATATTTGATTAATGTTGAAAAATTCATTTGTGTACAATTTGGTTGAACTTTTACTATTTCATGTTATAGGAAAAAGTCAAATCTTCTTAACCATGACGATCAAGTATTTATAAATGATTGTGAATTCATTCATATTGATAGTTGGGCAAAAGATGATAGCTATATGTCTATGATTTTTAATCGGGTGGACGGAAAGAGTCATAGCCAAATACTGACTTATGATGTTGTTGTGAGAAAACTAACATATGAAGACGAAGAAGCAAAAGGGGAGATAGTTAACATTTATCAAAAACCACAATTATTGATTAACTATCTTATAGACATATGTTCAAATGAAGGAGATTGGGTTCTGGATTTATTTTATGGGTCAAGTAAGTTTTATTATATAGAATTGAATTTCAATGTTATTTTTTTAATTAATATGTCATTGTACTAATTTACTTCATTATTCCTTTTGTGCTTAATAAGTAGGTACAACACTAGCATGCTGCCTTCAAAAAAGAAGAAATTGCATTGCAATTGAAAAAGATCCATTACAATGCAATTTCATTCAGCAAAGAATTAATGCTCTTGAATTTCTTCCAGATGCAATGCAAGAAATTGGGTTGAAGAAAGGGGACTTTAGCGAATCACGTGTGTCAAAAAAGGTAAGGGAACCTCAACCACCATTACATGGGATGTTTGGAAAGACATACATTAGGAGATTCGCAGACATCAAAGATCCATTAGAAGACGAAAATGAGCAAAAGGAAGCAGAAAATATTGTGGAAGAAGACAATGATGAAACTCTAGAGGACGAAGAGTTTGGATTACGTGACCTTGTTGATTAAATTTAAGTTATGCTTGGAAATCAAGCTCATTTTTTCTAACTTTTAAGTAGTTATACTTGCAATGTTTTGAATTTGACATTTTATGAGAAGAATATACACTCAATTAAGGTTGTTGTGCGTTCAATATTTGTAATATGTGATTTTCGCATTAATTTTTAAGTTCAGCATTATTTTTCGAAAAAAAAAAGTGATTATTATTATTTTTTTGACATGAAATTCATAAAAAAAACTATTATTTAACTATTTTTAGTTAAAATTTTCGTATAAAAATTGTGATTTTCGCATGTCAATTGTATAAAAAATTATCAAAACGTGTAGTTTTTAATTATATTTACGTTAAAAATGGCTATTTTTATGTCCATTGTTAAAAAATATTGTTTTTTAGAAACAATTATTTCTTTAGGATTGAAAAATTAATTAACGATGTATAAATATGTACAATATCAAAAATTCAAAATATCGACCTTCTTCTTTAAATATGTGAAACAATAAAAACCTCACTACAAAAAAAAAGAAAATTAAAATAAAAACAAGAAAATATGATAAAAAAGACCACTTCAAAAATTATTAAATTTACAATATAATTATTTACATTTCATACATTAGAAAATTAAAAAAAAAAAAACCTTTTAAAAAAAGGGCCTGGTGTAGAATTACCACGTTTTTAAATTAGCATAAAAAACACTACCATTATAAAATGCAATGTACATAAAAGAAATTATAGTGCCAAAACCTAAGCTTTAAAAAACACGTGTGTTCTGCACAACCCATTTTCAAAATCGGGTCACTTTTTTGCTATCTCTACAAAATGGGTAACGGTATGGGTTCCCGTTTCAAAGTTTACATTGTTTGTTCAAAAATGTGATCAATTGGTTGGCTTCTTCGGGTTTATCTCCCAATTCTTCTCTTGTCTTGTGGACTGCTTCTGTAGCCACTTTTACTAGTTCAGTCTGTTCAAAAATAACTTGAATAGAAGGCCAAACCTCATTGATGGAATCAATGATGTTGGCCCAAAGAATTTCTTCCATGTATATCAGTGGCTCTTGTAATGTCAAGTCCTTTTCAAGGACTTTTATTCTTTATACCATTCTTTAGTTCTTCTGAACTTCTTCCTTTTGTTGTATCTGGGCAAGTTTACAATCAATTTCAAGATTTGACACCTTTTCTCTGAGTTTCTTAAGTACAGTGGCCTGGATGCTCATTTCCTCCATGGACCTTACCAATTCAGTTGTTTGTTCTATGGAAGTACCTGTAATTTTAGATGCCCCTGTGCCTGCTGATGTACCTGTTACTAGAAAAGTTGTAGTTGGTGGAAGTGTGGGTGCTAAGGTAGCAGCCAATGCGGATGGTACTGTAGTGGAGATTGTAGGAATTATAGTTTGAGGAGTGGTGGCCAACTCTCTCTGCTTAGACTGTATCAAGTCATCTATTTCCTTTTTTTTTTCTCTTTTAATTCCTCATTGAGCTTGAGGACTAAGTCCATAAGCTCTTCCTCCTTCTGTGTTTCGAACACTTCAACAGTCTGAGAATGATGTAGTGGGGGAATTTTGAGCTGCTCCTTCAATGTAGCTATATCATCATTTTTCTTCTTGATAAGCTTTTCCGCAGCGTTCACATATTTGGGATCATGTCCCAGCTCTATGACCAAGACCTCTAAGGACTTTATTTTGGTGTCCTTGGCCTATGAGGAGGCCTTCTCCAATTGGAATTGTGCTGATATATTATTAAGCAATTCTGGAGCTGGTGGGCTGCAATTGCCTTACTGGTCAAGGTGGAGTAAACCATTTCACCAGTCTCCTTATGTAACTCAATTTGGTGAACGGGATGGATATCCTTTGCCAATACTTCAAAATCTGTTTTCAGATAATCTGCCATTGATTTGGGCTGCTGTATAGTTGGTTTCAAAAAACTCATTTGCATTTTACCTTCCTTTGTGTCAAAGGCTAACATTAGCCTTGTTTGATTTGTTGGAGCCATTTTCAGGTAGTGTTCATAACTTTGGACCTTTAATCTTTCATTTATTGCCTCGATTTCTTTGTATTTTTCTTTGATATCTTGGCTCTGACCAGTAGGAGCCCTGAAGGAGGATACATCCACACTTTGTTGCCTTTCTAGCATTTGAGTCTGTGAGGTGGAAGGTTCTTGTGTACCTCCTGAAGGAGTTGTATGTATGCTTTCTACTCCTACAGTTCCTGCTATTTCCTCGGTGAACTTCTATTCTAAAAATGGGCTCAACCTTTGCCTCTTGACACAGGTCTGGGCAACATGTTTACTAGAGGGGGTGGCCTTCTCTCTATCGCTTTTTATATTCCTCTCCTCATTTAGAGGAGTTTGCAAAATGGGAGGATTTATCATGATTTGCTCTAGTTGAGCAAGTTCTTCTGAAATCTCAGTTTGCTCAGATTCCTTTGGCTGCTCTGTTCCCTCTGAGTGCTTTGATGCTTCTGGTTGCTCTAAAGGTCCTTCTTCCACTGTTTTCCCACTGTGTCCCTATGATTCTTTGAGTTTCTCTTGACACCTGTACAAATGAATCCTCATCAAGTTTTCTATCTAAATCAATCAATACATTGTTGACAACATTTTCTATGCTATCCTGGTCTACCAAAGTGTTTTCCACCTATTCAAATTGATGTGCATATTGTTCAATTTTAGGGATTCTATGGTAGATATAAGGAGATAATTTATTCTTTTGCCTCCTATTGCAAATGAACTCTAAGGGATCATAATTCTAGATGAAACTTTGTTTCAGTCTCAACCTTTGGAGGATTTCTTCTGCTTCCTTTCCTGCTTACCTATTGTTACACATGAAAGGACCAAGCTGATCCTTTATCCTAAGATGAGCTTTCTTCTTGGCTTTCACAAAATGCATCTCATCTGAATTGATCATTTGTCTATAGTACTCTAGGGAAGCAATCTCATAGGGAGGTATCTGGGCAGTTTGTAGGGAGCAAGCTCACATCCATAGATTCTGATTTTAGTGTGGTTTTAGTATAGGTACCAATCCCCTACTCTACACTATTTTGATAACTGAAGGACCCTCCCAATGTCTGCACTGATTCTGGGGGGAGGGCTTCCTAATAGCATAGTTGCTACTGGGTATGTTAGTGTCAGTCTTTGAAACCTTCCTCCAGTGATCAAACATGCTCTTACAAAGTGATTTTAAGGTGTCAAGGTCAAATTTTGTCATTTCAGTGAGTCTTCAAGCAAAATTTGGTCACTAGGTATTAAGTCTAGGGTTTGTTTTCACTCCTTTCAAAGTTTTCCAAATGTCGGTCCATGTCACCATTCAGCTGAGTGTACCATCATTGAGACGGTTGTGATCATCATGCCAGGTTCTAATGGGTCATTTTACACCTTGTTCATGCTTTAGTTGTGTCTAGATAAGGTTCATTTCCCTCTCCTAGGGTTTTGAAGGTAATATCTCTTGGATGGTCAAATCATCAGCAAAAATTGTATTTTGATGTTCATACACCTACCCCTATACTTAATGTACCTTATTAAACACTTCCCATCATTGATATCCCTCAAATTCCTCATTTTCGCACAAACCCTAGTTTCTTGCTATAATTTGACAATTTTCTAGGCTAGGCCTGTGTTTTGTCCTTTTGGACCCCTTCCCCCCACTAAATATTTGAAATTCCACTTTCCCCTACTTCCTAACATCCCTCCCTACTTCCCAAAATTTCCTCAAGAATTTAGAAGCCCCTTATCCGCTTCAAAAATCAAGTTGTGTTGGAAATTAGACTCAATTATATTTCCAACAAGCTATCCTGAGCCAAATTGGGTGCACGGGAAGGCCTCCAAAATTAGCCGCAAAA
Organism: Pinus taeda; assembly: GCA_000404065.3. NCBI lineage: Eukaryota > Viridiplantae > Streptophyta > Pinopsida > Pinales > Pinaceae > Pinus > Pinus taeda. The sequence goes on from APFE030277627.1 coordinate 23,874, forward strand.
AGGCACGGTGCACAGGGACATAGGCACAACACACAGGATGGAAAATTGACTTTTTTGCCCAAAAAACTCTATTTTTTCGCCTAGCTTTTCCTCAGTTTGAATTTTCTCTCTCTCATAATCAAAATCATGATGTAATTTGATGTAACATGATGGAAATTGATGAAAATATGCTAAAATTTCACCCATGGAGGTAGATACACCATGAAAAGGTAGTTTGAAACTGAATGAATCAGTTTCCTAGATTTTAGAGGCACGTTGTTCCACTCCCTACTTTTTAGTTCTTAGTTTAGATCTTGTTGAAACAGCTCCTAAACTCATGAATTTGACCTCTAAATCCTGGCATGAGTTTTTTGTTACCTATATCTAGTAGTTTTTCATTCATTGGTAAAGGTTGGACTTTTGTGAAAGCTTTGAGCAGCATTGTACATTCATCTATGCAGTTTGGCAAAGGAATAGACTAGGGTTTGCAGCCTTTTGTGGGATTCTTGTGGAAAATTGATTTGGTATGTTGTCTTCTTCTGTAATTCAAGTTTTACATGTGTTTATGTATGCCATTTTCTCTCTTTTTCAACTGAACTAAATGAATCAAGGATAAAGGTAGAAATCATTGAAATTGCAGTGCTCTACCTAGGGTTTGTTTGGTTATTTATGTTTTCTACTGTTTTAAGAGGATCCTTGAGACTCTAATACCCTATCCAACTCCTCACCAGTCCTAAGACTCTCCATCTCATTAAATTTAAAGTACTAAAGCATTTTCCTACCTCGCCCCATAGAAACCTCTGCAAAACTGAGTCCATTCCCCGGACCCAAATCTGCCTTTCACATTTGAGCCAGCAAAACATCATCAAACTCAATCAAACTCCTCTAAGCATATACCTAGCCTAAAATTAGTCTTTACATCAGTCATCTCAAGCCTCAATTTCTATATTTTACTGAGATAGACAAGGAGAGAGCCCTCTCCCGACCTGGTAGGGATAGCTATCAGGTTAAGCATGGTTTGATGTTACCCTAGATCCTGCCTTTCTCAGCCTGAGGTAGATTTAGGCCTTAATAGTGTATGCAAATAGATCTATGAAATCCGTATAAGAATATTGAGAGTAAAATTGGTGGATCAATGAAGTCCAAAAGGCCACTGATCTGGCGTTGCCTCTGGTATCAAGCTTTTGGAGGGTGATTGGAAATTTATTAGCTTGATAATACAAGAACAAATGATATAGAACTGAAGAATATTTAAATACTCTTTCATTTTCTAACCTCATGAATTGATCATGCATTTTATCAGCAATGAAATTAGCATAGTCAAACATGATGGCTGGTGGTTGCCCAGGAGAGTAGATGGACATAAAGGCTATAATGATTTCATCAACAAATTCACTTGTAGTATAACCTAACACATTGGATATCATGTCTATGATGTCTTGACCAAGGTCAGAGAATATAGTCCACAGGTAAAGAGGAGAGTCCTTTAGAGTGTATTGTTCTTCCCTGATGAAGGTCTAGTATAACCGAGCAAGTTGGATTGAGGTGAGTGTAGGGTATCTATTTAGCAAATTGCTAATAGAAAGAGGAGTTAGGCTTTGGCTTGGTTGTAATTGCAGCATCTCATTTATTGACTCAGCAGTGATAGTAAATAATACAGATTGGTCAGGGGTTCTCACTGCCCTTTAGTTGGGATCATAGTTCATGTGGCAGTAATGTAAACTCTCTGGGAAGATGTGAACTCTGGAGAATTGGTATTTGGGTAATCCTGAGGTTCCCAAAGCCCTATATTTTTTGCATGGTTTAGGTACTAGTCTCTGTACCTGCAGAATAGTTTCAAAGGGGATTCTGAGACAGAGGTATCTTTAATCTGGAAATCTTTATCAACCAGTGGGAGATGGTCTAAATCTCTGTGAGGAGTCGTAATGGGCATGACATTCAAAGTAACTGGGGCATCCATCCTTGGTTCTTATGGATTCAAGGATGGGAGCAAAGGGTTTCAGTGAAATTGGGAAAAACTGGTCTATTTCAGGGTATTTTAGAGTCACCAGACAACTTATTTTACTAAATTACTTAGTATTTGAAGTAATTTAGTTCAAGTTTGGTAAGAAAACAGGGTTTCTTAGTGAATTTGGGGTAAATACCTGGTTTCATCTTTTGAACTGAGTAATGGTGACTGCGCACTATTTGCAGGAAGCACACAAGTCTGCAAGGTGGTCTAGAGTTTAGAAGGTTCAGTAAGTTGGTGGTTGGTAGCAGGTTGATAGTTGCACGTACTCCATGCTTGCATCAAGGTCAAAATTTTCTTTTTTCATGATAAAATGAAAAAACTATAAGTTTTTTGGTTTTATTTGTAAAGTCAATGACTTTGGTGAGTACACTGGGAAAAGGTCAGTTGGCGCCAACAAGGGATGCTACATTTTATCAAGAAGCTGGAGGTGGTAAGCGGAATCCATCGCACCTCTTTTTGGGATAGAGTGGTTTTGGGGGAAGGCCGCTCGATGCCATTCATTGGGCACCACGTAGCGACGGGGTGAATAGTGAAACCACTCACATCGGGTGGGTAAAGGGCGGCCTTCAGAGGCTACCCGATATGAGTGTCGATCGTTGGATCTGAAGGGGTCAGACCACACGGTGATTGGGGCTATGATTTAATGTGAGGTTTAATGGAGGGGCCCGACGGGGTTTTAATGAGTGGAAGGGTTAATTAATTGCAGATTAGGGAGGCTTAATGATGACAGGAGTGATTTGATTGGCAGGGAAAGATTATTAATTAATCACTTGATTAATTAATTTCTTTATACGGCGGTGGGTCATGGTTATTAAGTAGTCATTGATTGACTTAATTAATCCCTTTAATTAGTTTATTAGTAAGGCTTATATTTCAAACCTTGGGGCGGGATATTAACATATGGGGTTTTTTATAAAACATACGGGAAAGGGGTTTGTTTAGGATTTAATAAATAATTTTAGAATTTAATATGAAACAAAAGCGGAAAATGAAATGCGCTATGTATAATGTACATGGAATTTATTTTCTTTTCACATTCAAACATTATAACTTAGTCTAAATACATATTTGTCGGTTTTTGTGGAAAAAAGAGGGTTTTGTATGTGGGTAATTACTTTCACTAGGCAAATGATGGTTTTACCTTAGGAAAAGGGATTTTTAAGCGGAAAATGAATGAATTGAAGGGGGTGAATGTTTGTGATAGGGCTTTTAGTACTTAGGACCATACAAGTTATTGGGTCGAGGGCCCAGTCCCTCCAAAAGTCTGAGAAATGCTCTGAGCCCCTTTAACTTAAGGTTTTAGGCACTTTTGACTTTGCTTATGGGAAATTAGTAAAATTAGAGGTAAAATGAATAGGGAAATTAATAACTTGACTTTGTATAGATGCTCAATTATCATCCACACTTTAGAAAATTGATTATGAAACTAAATGATATGATCTTAACTAATCATTCATCATAATTTTGCAACCATTCAACTAATTACCCATCTACTCATCCTACCATTTTTTCTACTCTTTATTAGGGTACGCTTAAGCTGGCAAACCATTATAAAAACTTTTTCTTTTCTTTTACAATGGAAATCTATCTAATTCTATCCTTATTACATCCAAGGGCTCAGATTAATCTGTTGAGCTCCTTTTATTTACTCTACCTATCTACTTTCCTGTCAAGAGTAAACAGTTTGGTCAGATTTTATTCCATTCTCTATCTCTAAGCATGAAATTCAAAGCATGGAATAACCAAGATTAAACTGTTTGATTACCATGAATTGTGGCATGAATAACAATTTGCACACAATCACTAATAAGCAGAAAAGCAAATAGTAGTGGCATTTGTACTTGCACACTTTCATGGTATTTTTCTTTTTTCTTGGGGTTCATTTTTTTTATCTTTTTTGACATTTTCATTCTTTTTGTCCTTTGATTTTTATTTTAGGACATACCCTCTTTACATTTTTTAATTTTTTTGATTTTTTGAATATGGAAAACATTTGTAGAAAGCAAGGATATGTACATATTTGTCAACGCGGAATGAGTTATACTTGCGGACAAATCTAACCTTCCTAGGAGTCTAAGACTCTCTAATGACAAACAAACCAAATAGATCAATGGCCTTTTTAATTTCTGTGATTTTACTCTGCAACTTTCCCTTTTTACCTTGCTGCCTTATTGATATTTATGATAGTGAAACTTTTGAAGCTTAGGGCCTTCTCTTCGGGCTTCAACTCCAAAATTTTACCATCCAATCCACACAAAATTTTTGTAAAGGATATAATATGAATAAGTGATTAGTGGAATTAGTGACTGGGATCTATTTAGTGCTTTAGCATTCGACCATTAATAGGTCCTCCTTCTATATTGTTAATTTCTACTTCATTAGTGTAATCAAAATCTAATGTCATGTCTATGTCTATGTTATTATTTACAAATTCCTCATCCAATGTTAGAAAATTGTTAATTTGCTGATCATTATTGAATACTTGTCAGTTCTTTAAATTGCCAAGAATAGTAGGTCTATGCCGAATCTTAGTAGTGTACTGATAGTTGGGATGAAATGGTAACTTGCAAGTATTAGCAAACAACACTAAACTGTGAGCTTGCATATTGTGTTTTCTTGCAATAATAGTAAGCTTGGTTTCTAAAAAAGTATTTAGTATTTCTACAACTGTTCCTTTGTAGAATCCTAATCTAGGATTTCTAGTCATATAAACAACGTTAATTTGTTTTATTACCAACTCAGAATCTCCCATAATAGAAACTCTTATGGCTCTTAACCTTTTGACCAATTTCAGACCTAACAGGAGTGCTTCATATTCCGCCATATTGTTTGTACATTTAAAGTTCAATCTGTAGGCATAACCCTCTAAATGATCATTTTCTAAGTTGTAAATGCATACTCCTGCTCCTGCACCTAGTTTGTTGACTGACCCATCAAATTCGAGATGCCATAGGATTTCATGCTCATAATTTTCACTATCAGGGGGAATTAAATCTTTTTTGATTGAAGTATCTAGGTCATTTTTATTATTTGAGATTTCATGAATTTGGACACTTTGATTTTATTTTGTTACTTTAATTTCTTTTGGTTCTGCTATGGTGTTGTCTGAAGTATTTTCTTAGTTAGATTCAACATTATAAAGAATGAAAGAATCAATATCATAATGCATTGAATATATAGGAAAGTTTTGAGGCCTCTCCTGTCACTACATACTTCATCAGAGTTTCTCTATACAGTTTCTTAGGATGTCCAAAGACTGAAATGGTAGCATACAACATGTCAAGTTGCAGAGATCCCTGGAGTCTGGCACCCCAAGATCTGGACAACAACATACCATACTTAGGTGGTATATCAGCGACAACTATGTCCATTAGAATAGTTTTGGCAGGGTATTGGACTAGGGAAACACACAGGTCTTTTATAAGTCCTAGGCACTTAACTTGGCTTGAATCAAAGGAAAAGAGGTCTTTGTAGGGTCAGGTGATATCCAAGTTTAGCTTCTCCATAACGGATTTACGCATAAGGTTGTGTGAAGCCCCAGAGTCTAGCATGGAAATGTGTAGGATTTTATCATGGATGTTAAGACTAATGTAGAAGGGTGGTATCTCTCCTTCCATTGGTTTTTCATTTAAATCAAGTCCAAAAATTAACTCAGGTTGATCATCAAATAGGTTAACAGAGTCTTCATTTTCAATGAAGTTTAAAGATTTTCCTATTTGAGATCTGTAAGTTTCATGTTTAACTAGTTCTGTTAAAGGAACTAAGATTTTAATAGCCACCTCTGCTCCCAAATTGAAAGGCAGAAGGGATTTGTCTATTCTAATATTTGAAATCTTATCACCTAGGTTTTGAGTGGTCTGTTCTTCTTTTTCGTTATTTAGAGTTTTTTTAATTGGATTTTCTACTGCAATTTCTGGAGATTGTTCCACTGTTTCCTTGAGGCCAATTGAAGTGGAAGGTTTCTCCTTAGAAGGTTGTCCATTGGTTACATCTTCAATGATAGGACTGGGAGGATTTTGACTTGGTCTAGAAAGGATATTCAGGGTTTTTGTAACTGGAGGATTCTGAATTGTAGCTTTTAATTTCTTAGGCTGATTAGGTACTACTTTTTTGTTTTGGTCTGGAACATCAGTGTTCTTTTTTCTCCTCAAATTGTATTGTTTATGCACTTCGAAAATAACAGAGTGATACCCTTGCTTGTAATCGAAAGCTTCTCCAGTTTGGGTCTGTAACTGTTGAAGCATGTATAGTTCTTAGTCATCCTGAGTTAGAAAAACAGTTTCTTCTTCATCTAACCCCATTAAGTTGATTTGGGTGTCTAGCTCAAGGTCTTCATGATGGGAGGTTTCAGCATAATTCTCTTGGAAAGGTGGTCTAATGTTTTGATTAGGCTCATTTTCACCAGTGTTTTGGTTATGGTTCTTCCTTAAGTTTGGATTCCTTACTGGAGGTGCCTGTTGGCTATCCCAGTGAGGTTTTCTTTCAATGACTTCTATTTTTTCCATAAACGTTTCCCTTCCTTTAGCTAAAGCCTCAATTGTTTTATCAAAGGGTGAAGTCTTATCTTTCAGGGGTGTTCTTCTCTCATTTCTAACCCTAGCTCTTTTAGATAGAAAATTAGCTTCTACGCTAACTGCAACACTTTCCATATCTTCTAGTGTTGGGGGATTCTTTTCTCTAAGTTGAAAAGCCATATCTGTGTCAAATGCATCTAGAAAATCAATCAGGGCTAAGCCAGGTGGAGGTCTAATGTCAAATGGTATTGCATTATATACATTGTTAAACCTAGTGCAATAGTCCTGAACGGTTTCGTTCGGTCCCCTCTTAAGGTTTTCATATTCAGAAAGAATTTGAAGAAGGTTCTTTTTCTTCTCCCACCTATGTAAAAATTGTTGGTAAGAAAATTCTAAGCTATCTATACTATTAGGAGGCAAATATCTAAACCATGTTCTCACTTCTCTAGCTAGAGTTTGGGAAAAATTTCTCATTTGGACATCTCCTATGTCAATTTCATGTAGTTCAAAATAATTTGTCATTTTCTTTGTGTGTTGTTATGCAGTGTAAGTTACAGTGCCATCAAATAAGGTAATTTTACTCTGACAATTAGCTAGTAATACACCCTAAGGTGCGAGCATATTAAGAGGGGCACATTTGAGTGCCATAGCTCTAAGTGGGACAGGATTGAGAACATGAGTTGAGGTAAGAGGGGGATTCGATACAACAAGGGGAGTTGGGGTAACTGGGGTAATGGGTATTTGAAGGGTAGTGATAGGCTGATGGGGGAGTGAAGATATGAATGGAGATGAGGGATGATCCTCAGAAATGTGGGGAAATGATGGTGAGCTAAAAGAAGTCGAAGCAGTTTCAGAAATTTCAGGGATTCTATCAGAAGTCAGGGATGACTAATGGGAATTTAGAAGGTACTAATCAATTGACAAGTTTTCTCTTTGGACTTCAAGTTCAGCTGTGAATTCTAGATCTAGAACTGTGTCCTCAAGTTCACTTTCAGACTTAGTTTGTTATGAAACCAGCTCAAGAAAAGATAGAAAAGATAGATCAACGACTTAGAATTCAGCCTCTTCGAGGGGGCAACCTCCTTTACATTACATAAATGAACAATTCTTGGATGATACAAATGACAAAACCTCCTTTCTATATATAGGAGTCTAAGGAGTCACAATATAATCCATCCGACCTAACAATAATAATATAAAGCCACAAAAATAATAATAGAGGGATTCTATGGGGCACAGAAATAACAATATGTGGGTAATAGGGGCATAACAATATAAATAAGGGGTATAAATACCATAGTAATGGGGTAATCACTAGTATTATAGGGACCCAACAGTAGTTAATAAACACCTATAAATGGACTCCACTTCTTACCATTTGTTGACTAGTTATTGGTGAGAATACTTTAAGAAATTACCTCCTCTGACTCTAAATCTAGCTCAGGGGCAGTCAACTATAAGGAATATTACAATGTATTTCGCCTATGGTTTGGTGGAGAGTTGAAGCACCTCCTTGAGTTTCCAGTCATTAAACTATACACATAATTTTATCTACATATGCTTCTTTTGTGGCTCTGACGTAGCACATTTATATAGCTAAGCCTTATAATTTTTCTAACTTACTTTTTCATAATTGTTATAAAGGACTTAACCCCTAATCTCACACCTATGGACTTGTATCCAAAGTAGTATTATTAAAGATCATTCATTTTAACATGATTATAGTTTGACACCAAATCTTAACTCCTTTCTGTTTGTTACTCTTAGTATATTGTTAGAAACTTATTACTCTTTTATTCTTAACTTATGGGGTTCCTTATATAGAGATATTTTACAATTAATATTGCTTTATTTATGTTGTATTTTTAATGGAAAATCTTATTGCAAATATTTGTGACATTGCCCATCATGGCTTACCGTGACATTCATATATACAACTTCTAGTTATCTCTCATTATACATATAGTTTTCCTAGCAACTATTAACGATTTAAACTTTAATCTATGATGGAAACATTTAACTTGCAGGAGTATTAACCTAATTATGCCTTTTATTTCATTATGTAACCCTTTGTACAAGGTTTTGCCTAAATTTTAATATGCCACATGTACTCATGTAGTTTATCATGGAGAATTGTGTAAACCCTATGATCGATGGTGGCAATAGTCCTTTTGGGTTGATCGACGATTATCAATGTTAGGGTTCTCTTTTGACCTTTAATGACCTTGACCCACTACACTCATTTGGCATTATTTACTCTATGGTTTTCAGATAGAACTTTTCTCTATTTTGTAAACTCTCCCCGCACTTCATATTCTTTATTTTTTAGAACCATTAATATCCGCTCTTACTTTAGCTTGCTATGAATGTCCTTTGGCAAGAGGTATACATTGTGTTTTTCAGTGGACAATTATACATGTATAGGTATGGAAAGACTTTCTGAAGTTTTTCTAGCTATTTCTCTTGTTTACTCACAAAATCTTCATTATATTTTCTTATCATTTTTTCTCGGTGGATTTCAGTAGTTTGCAACCTCACTTTTGTTTTCTTCACTCTTACCCAAACTCGAAATTGGATTTGTTCAATGGGTTTGAAAGATCATGTTGGTGTATTCAAGTAAGGTACCAATATTTTTCTCATAATTATGTATTTCCCAATTTCCAATATTATCAATATTAATTTTCTAAATATAATAATTATCCCCCATATTATTGCAAGTATAGAAGAAGTATTTTCCTCAGGGTTCACAAAATCCCTTCTCTAACCTACAACGTCGAAATGGGTTTTTATGCCAGTAAGTTTTGTTTCAATCTTATTAAGGAAAAGGAGTATATTTCCTCATGCTCTCTTTAGGTAAACTCTGTATAAATTACAAATTTCTAGTTTGTTTTAATTACAACGTTTTTAATAACAATTTTTGGCACCAGGATTTTATTTTTTTTAGGTGTATAAAACAATGTGAAGTCACAATAAAGCTTTTCAATACCTTTCTTCAGCCAAAGTCATTCTTTGGTATAGGATACTCCTGGAACAGGGTAATTGTTTTTTGGTTCAATAATTTGATTTTTCCATACTGAAATTTTAATGTTCATAGTTCATATTACCCTCAAATTGATTTTTGAGTTAGGGTTTTCACTTAAAACCATACCTAGAACCTTAGGTTCTTATTCAACCTGGTAGTTTCTTTTATCTATTTGTACTTAATCATATTTAATCATTAAATCCATGTACTATTGAATTTAGCATACTTATATTAAACTAGAGGGGTAACGTCCTCTATATAATGTCTCGGGTATTTATATTGTTTTATTATTATAATTCTCATCTTGTTTTTGTAGCAACCCATGGATGCACTTAGGGTTAGTCTATAAAATCCCTTGTTTTTGTTAGGGAAATTTATTGAATCATTTGTTAACCTTTTATTTTGTTTATTTGGACAATTATAGGTTTTCAATTTCTAACATACCTAGTATTCCATAATCCTTTGAACCACTGAAATAATTCGGGATAATATTTAGTTTTTATTTTTTATTTACATGTTTAAACCCTTACCTTTAATGTTTACGAGAATAACACTCTGTAAATTATTTGTACCGATAAGGCTTAGTTTCTTGTTATAGAGTACACCAGCATGAGACTCCAAGTCGAAAGCTTGCCTTCAGGTAATTGCCTCCGCTTAACATGTTGTTCTCTTGTGAATAGAATTATCACACAGACACATACACTCCTCTGAAACTTAAATTTTTTTCCTTCTATAAAATTTTTAGGTATAGTTCTAGCGTTGATAAACTTTGAAACTTGTTCCTTCGAGTGCGTCACAAAGGCTTTCCATAACCTAATAGAATCAGCCTTCTTCCCATACAGATCAACAAACTCACTTCTTTGTTTCTTTTATAAGAAATTGGTTCTCTATTATTCATGTTATGAGGCATGGAAGTTGTGATGAACTACATGTTCCTAAAGCAGAACATGTTATTAGATACTTTTGTTACTATTTCCTATTTAAGACTAAGGCTAAAAGCCTTCATTCCTTCATCCCAAAACTTTATTTCAATGTAATATTTGTATGGGGTTTGTTCAACCTATTATTTTGTCAAGCTCTTATTAAAGCTTGTAATTAAACCAACTTCTCGATTATTGACTTTCATATGATTGAATTTATATTTTCCCTTTTTCTTCTATATATATATATTGTCTTTATTTTACTTCACATCTTCTTGTATTATGTTAGCATTTTTCGTTATAATTTGTTAACTCTTTTGTTAATTATTCCCTCTATAACAATCCATAAGCCATAAGATTTGGCTATATTCTGTAATATAGCCTATCTATGTAATAAAATATATTGTTGCTTTAAGTCTACTATATAAAATTTAGGTTCTTTCTATTGTTACATTAAATTTGTCTTCAACCATTACCTAAGTGATGATTATACTCTTGTACAAGCATACTTATTGATGAGCAAAACAAAGTTCTATTAGCTTAATTTATTGTCCACCACTTTATCTTCAATACACAGATTTTCTACTTAGACCTATTTACAAATTCCTTTTCTTAATTTTTATGTATTCATTTACATTCTGTGTAGAAAACATTAAAAGACTCAAAGGTTATTTCACAAAATAAATCTAAGGAAAAAAAGCTCCATAATAAACAAATTACTACTACTACTTTGTATATGAAATAGTTCATAATTTTACTGTTCTATTTGTACCATAGTCATTATTCAATGAAAATATTTTATTTATGCTCTATTCTTTTAAATTGCATAAATGCACATACAACTTTCTTCTATAAAACACTTACATAAATTTTTGTAGTAATTAACAAGCAATAAAAAACCAGAAAGTTAAGATATTGACTTGTTGATTTTTTGTTTTCTAGAAATTTCTAGAGCTACCAGGCTCCACCCAACTTGACTAATTTAACCAAAAGGGTCCCCCTGAGCTTCCTAGTCTACAAAACAATTCAATTTTTTCCCTATTATATTCCTTTAAGTCTCACCCAGTTTTGCACTTCATGAATCATTAGGCCAAAAAAAAAACAAAACAAAAACAAAAAAACAAAAAAAAAACTTCCCCGCTTTTCCAAAGCAGTTGGTAGTTGGTAACTCAAGTGGTAGGTGGTTACTTTCTCATTAATGAGATCCACTTCCCTAACTCCCAAAGACAACATCTTTTCTTTTGGGGAAGTTATTGATCAACAATTTTCCATCATCATCAATAATATAATCCATAGATTTGATGCCTAGGTCTTAATCAACATGGATAATTACTTTCCATCATTAACTTCCAGCCTTAGTTCTCTTTCATCCAAGTGTAGCTTTAGCAATGATTTCCAGATTCGTTTATTTTTATTAACAACATAATAACACATATCTACATTTAATATTTATCAGTGATACGACACTGATAAACCAGTTTCAAATAGGCCTTTAAAGTCATAACAATAAACACATTTGACATATACAAATTTACAATATAAACTCCAAGTCAGGGGATATCACATCCTTCCTTGCTTGAGTTTGACACCATCGCAGTGCCTACTTTGAAATTCTGGAATTCATCTTGGTTTTCAAAATAAGGATGGATGTGCTTCTTTAAAGGCATCTTCCAATTCCCAAGTTGCCTCTTCTGGGTTGAAATTCTTCCAATGAATTTTAGTTGAGCTATGTTTATATTCTGGAGCATGATTCCCCTCCGGTATAATATTTGTAGAGGTTCTTCTAGGAATTATCCCTAGGGTTCTACCTATATAACATTTCAATAAATTATGTGAGCTAGATCATGTACATACTTCTTTAATAAGGACACATGAAAATCATTTTGAATGTTTATGCTTGTTAGAAGAGCAAGTTGATAAGCCACTAGACCAATCCTTTCTAACACTTCAAAGGGTCCACAATACTTGGGTGATAGCTTGGCACAACTACCAAGTTTAAGAGTGCTCCTCTTGGGTTTCACCTTCAGATAAGCATGATCATCCACAATAAGTCATTTTTTATCTCCCTTCAAATTTGCATAACTCTTTTGTCCCTGCGTTGTTTTCAAGTTTTGTTTCCCCTATTTAACTATCTCTTCCATTTATTTTAGAATATCTAGACCTAACATCATCCTATGTTCAGGATGATCCCAACTCAAAGGTACTTTACACCGTCTCCCATACATCACCTCAAAAGGACTCATTTTTAATGAACTTTGCTAACCATTATTGTAGGTAAATTTAGTTAAGTGTAGATAGTCTTCCCACTTTCTGTCCATTTAATACATTCTTAGCATGTCCTCTAGAATTTGATTTGTCCTTTTTGTTTGACCATCAATATGGGGATGATAAGTTGTGCTAAAATTTAGTTTTGTACACATGCCTTCAAATAAACCCTTCCAAAACTTAGACGTAAACTTTGCATCATATTCTAAAATCACAATATTAGGCATACCATGCAATCTAAAGACTTCCCTCATGAATATTTATGCTATGTTAATGGCCTTGAAGGTAGACTTTATGGGAATAAACTAAGTTTGTCTACCACAATCATTATAGAGTCATGTCGTCTCCTATTTTTTAGCAAATTGGTGATGAAATCCATGGATATTATCTCCCACTTCCATTTTGGAATGGGTAAAATCTATAACAGCCCAAGAGGATGTTGATGAGAAGCTTTAACTTGTTGACAATCTAAATGTTTGGCTACATATCCAATTGCTTCTCATATTAGGCCAATAGAAATCTTTTCTTAACATAGTTATTAGCTTATGATAACTAGGATGTCTAGTTGTGTGCTCTTATGCAGTTGATTAAGGAAAAACAAATTTATATTTGGATAATTAGGTATATAAATTATGTCCCTATACATCAACAAGTATTGATCATTCACTGAAAAATCAGCCTCTTCCTCATCTTGTGAATCAAATTTATGAATTTTTCCCTTCATTTTTACATATCCTTAATCAAAATCTACAACTTCTTTCACCTTTTTAGCCAAATTTGTTTGCCAGCTACTTGCAGAAATGTCACAAAATTGATTTAATTTTCTGCTAAGAGCATCTACTATTTTGTTTTTTTTCCTTTAATGTGTATGATTTCAAAATCTTATTCACTAATGAATTCCAGCCACTATGCTTTCCTATCATTCATATTCAGCTAATCAAACAAATATTTGAGTGACATTCAATTTTTAATTGGAATTTCCTCCCTCTAAGATAGTACCTCCACATTTGTAAGGCATGAATGATGGTTTCTAGTTCTACATCATGTGTAGCATAATTCTTTTCATGGTCTCTAACATTTCTAGATTCTTAGATTACCACATGGCCTTTTTGCATTAATACTCCCCCCAAACCTTCTTTACAGGCACCAATAATGTTTGGCAAACAAATCTCATCCTACGGACAAGAAAAATCTCCCTAGGCTCGGAAACCAAGCCTAGAAACAAACACACAAATAAATGAAAAAATTCCTTAATCTCTGACTAAATTATAGATACAAAGAGGATACAAAGCTCATACTTTTTAACGAAATGATTGATGTTTACCCTCACTATTGTAGCTTCCAACCTTTCTCCCTTGATGCTCCAAGTAGAGACCTGCAAAGACAAAGCCAAAGAAAAGATCAAAGCATAACGTACATCAAAGATTCAATCACAATTCATGTAAGAGATCAAGGAGCCTTACAATAAACATTATAACATATCTATATGGGAAAGAAACAATTATTTGTATTAATGATAAAGAGTGTGAGATCTACAACCAAGTGTCTTAATGTTTGATTCTCCTTGTAATGATCCTTATCCCAAGCCTTTGAAATAAAAATAACTCCAATGGATATTTTGGCAACATGTAAGTAAGTTCAAAGGTCTAAAATGGAAACCTAGTTGTCTTTGGATGCATTTCACTTATAGGAAGGAACGGAAGTTGGGAGATCGAGGAAAGGAGGAGAGAGATCCATAATGAGTGGGATGGATCCACTACAAGATGAAGGAGGCCCAATATATCAGGAGCTCAAGCTTAATATCAACCTATTCAGATTAGATACCCACTATGAAGCTTCTAAAATAGGAAGCTTTGTTTACTTTTTATTTTTTACATATGTATGAAGATCATCCCAATAAAAACATATGCAGAACATGATGACATCGCTTTGTGTTACTATGCAATTGTAAATTGATGACCTGCAATGTCCTCGAAAATTAGGGTTTTTAAGATATTTAACCCAGGATTCTCATGCACAATTGAAAGGCATTTCTTCCATATTTCAATGGGACTTATGACCATAGTTCATTGGATCATGAAAGACCCGGATTCGGCATCATGTGCATAAGTGTGATGAATTGATGTGTAACATATTGCCCCTAAAGTACAAAGCCAGAATTGGTATGATGGCTAAAGTGCTTTATGATGCAAAGGCGTGGATCGAGGAATCACTGGTTGGAGACATGCAAATCAACAATCAAGGAATTACAGTACAATATCATCATATGATCATCATTGAGGCAGGCATTCCCATACTCATAGTACAAGTATCTCAAAGAACAAGTATGGAAATGTACAAAGATCCATGTCAATAAAAGAGTCGAAATGGAAGCAGCCATCAGGTAGAATGGATCAATTTTACAATCGTGAATACTCAAAACTCCATGAAACCTAGATATATCAGACAATATCTAGGGTCTTTATCTTCATTTCTATCCATCTGTTAGTACAAATCTAACCATGTGAATAAATGTCTTGAAGTCGAACATGGTAGAAACCATGTGATTACTTGTCGATGATGAGAATGATATCATTAACATATGCAAGAGAAACCAGCAATAATGACAATGGTTCTCAAGGTACTCTAGTACAATCTACAAGGTGTGAATAAATTTCTTGAGGTCGGACACCCAAACAATCTTCCAATCGAAGGTCAATGATGAGAACCTATCTTCAAAAGCAAGAAATCTTCCATTGAGGCATGCAGGATCTAAATTACTAAAGGGGGCTTCTAGATCAACTTCTAAGATAATGAGCTGAAGTTGATAGGAAGTGATCCATTGTATGAGGGCCTACGACACAAAACACATGTCAAGTTTTTAAGAACAAATTTGGAGTGATTCAGGACTGACTCAGGGACAATCGACGCAATTGAAGGAAAAGATTACAAAGTAATTTTCACTGAGGTTAGACTTCTCTTGAACATACTGGCAACACGACATTTGACTTGGAAGAATTTGACTCAAAATAGGACTAAATACCAATATGAATACCTTTAATGGAGTATGATACAATGAGAGACAAATGGATTTCCCAACCCTAATACAAAAAATTGACGGAGTGTCATGTTCATGAGCAACATACTGCCTTTTCAAATAAAAAAGATAAATGTTCCTTTCCCATTTTCCCCCACCATTAATGACAAGTACCTTTTTATTTTTACACAATATTGAGGAGGATAACGTATGCTTGTCATGTACGCTCATCTTTTGGATGAGTCCTTCGGAGTATTTTTAAAAAACCCTAAGAAGGAGTGGCTCGGTCTCATCATGATAGACGAGACTTATATTTTTTATGTTTTATAAGTCCAATACAGGGGTAACTCGGCTTCTTTTTCGTGTTTTGAGAGTTTGAAAAATAAATGAAAAGGAAACTCTATAAGGTCCTTTTTAATAAATTTAGTCCCTCGAGGTCGAATTAGTGTAAAATAATACAAGGGAGAACTCTTTTAGTCATGATTGACTGAAGAATATATTTTTTGTAAATAATTTACGTAATTCGTAAAAGGGGTAAACTTATATTAGGTATATGCTTCTTCATATATTTTTATGAGCACGAAAGAAACAAGTTTAATTGAAAATATTTTCATATTTCAAGTCTAAAAAGAGCTTAAAGAGGACTCGAGGGTGTTCCTTCTTCGTTTAGTTTTAACAAGCCCGATAAAGCGATAAAAGTATACTCTCACCATTACAATATATTTCAACATTTTAACCTATCTTCTACAAGCTAAAGCCAAGAAATTATCAAATATGCTCAAAAAACATATAAAAGGGCTCAAGTTTGGCTAAATTAGGCAAAAATAGGTAAAAATAATAATTATAAATGATTTGATGACCCAATACTCATTTATTTTTACCATTTTCATTTTTACCAATTATAAAGCTAAAAAACCTTTTTACCTTCAAACTTCCATAGAATATTGTACTCAATCCAGTTAGCGATTTCCAGTGTTGTTTCTTCTAGGTTAGAGACCTCTCCTTCCTCTTCATTATCATGGTTGAATTTTTTTATTTTAATGGTAAAATTCTTGAATTTTTGTTTGTTAAGAAACCTAGGTTATGTTAAAGGATCATCATGGTTTTCCTCTTTGGACCAGTGACGACTGTAGGTTTGAAGAGGAAAAGTGCGATGTCATCACTCTGTTTTAAAAAAACATGCGAGATGGCAGAAGAATGCACAAAAAAATTGAATTTCTCACAAAACACACTCAAATTTTGATTTTTTTGTGCCCTAATGTTTTCCTTCCTTGCTTTTAACAAGGTCCTTATTTATCATGATGATTGAATAGAGGGAAAGAGAGCATGAAACTGATGATTTCATTACAGCAAATTATCCAAAAACAATGTTGCCTCTTTGACAGCGTGGTTTGGCTTAATTCTTCCTAACCCCTCGTATGAGAGCTTAACCAAAGATCTTAGAGTTCTTGGTAAGGGCATGGAACATAAATGAGCGATGCTTTCACATAAGTTCCCATTCCCTTGCAATCAAATAAAGGACATCTATTTTCTAAATGGATTGTCCAAGAGAGGAGACAGAGTTTAGCGAACTTACCATCATGGTGGTGGTGAAACCACATACTATTACATTTCTCAATATTGCGTCCAAGGATCTCATAAAGTGAATAGTGGAAAGAAAGATATCAAGGATGTAGAATACCTTCCTTTGAAAACCATCTTGTTCACCATGTCTCGACAGGTCAAGAGCGCAACTCCTCATATAGCCACAAAGTCTCATATTCAATATGTTATTAAGTGCATGGAACCAAAAGTATTCAATTGGTATGAGAGTTTTTTGATCCACGTGAAAGAGAAACTGACTAAGTGTAATATAGTTAGGTTAAAGTAATTTGGATATGGCTCTATTCTGGTATGTTTCTTCTTAGAATGGGTACCACTATTCCGGTCCCTTAAGGTAGATGTGGATCCTCCTCGGCCTAGAGATTTATGCATGAGGAGATGGGTTGACCTTATGGCTTGCCAGGTGGTAGGAAAATGATGTCATTCACTCCTCTTTTTTTAAGATGGATTTTACGACAAATTATTATGCTCAAGGACTATCCATATGCAGTGACCAATTTTAGAGGTGAATCAGATATAGTTCTTACACTAAGCATGTAGTGGGGTGACTTAGGTAGAAACATTTGTTTTATTTTTTTTGTTTTTGAACATTTTAATTTTTTCAATGTATTAGGAATAACATTTAATTATTATAGGTGTTGGACCAGTGAGACCAACCAAGATGCCCCCTACCCAAAGGTGGGGCCAACAAGAGGTATAGGTTGGAGAACATAACCTAGAGGTTGTTGAGACACTTGTAGAGTTGGAGCGGAACCTGGAGGGACTTACCCAAGGTATTCTAGACTCTAAGATTGATAATATTCCACTTTGTTACCAGAGGCACACCATGGATGTGCCTGCATAGTTACATCGGCTATTTGGACGTGTTGTCAGAGTCATAGTTTGTTATCATGAGCACTATCATGCCTAAGGTTAGATATTTTATGTTGTTTTTTGATGTTTGGATGTCATCGGCATAATAAATGCTTGAGAGCCTCATGTGTCTTGAACACAATTTTGATGTATAAACTGTCTTGCAAACTTTATCTATGGAGATCTATCCATTTTTATCTGGGTTATTTATAGTGTATGCATTCTATGGTTTTTATAAATGGCATAAATGTCTATCTAAAACACAATTTGCTAATGCATCTATCAATATATTTAAATGTCTTGGAATGTTTTGATATTCAATGTAATCAAAAAAAAAAATCCAAGAGTAGAACTCGTAAAAACATTCTTAACATTGATGGACTTCTTACGTAATAAACCCTACCTGTCTTGTTAGGCAAACAAATCTTATATTGTGGACAAGTCAATATATCCCTAGACTTAATGAATGAATCAAGTAACAAACAAACAAACTAGTAAATAATTTCATGGGTCCATTCTATTGAATCATAAGTAGGAGTAATGGAGTATGAAATCCATACCTTTCAAATGAAATGCCTAATGAGATCCTTGCTATGGTTTGATGCAACTTCCCAATGTTTAGAATCTAGACCAGTAAATACACTAATAAAAACAAGATTAAATTCATATGATATATAAATGATTCAATATGACCTATACTACTGATCAAGGAGACTAGAACCTAATATCATAACAATGGAAAATGAAAGTAAACATTCAATATATCAAATCCAATGGCCAATATAGTGAGAAATAAATACTCTTTTGTATTATAATTAAATGAAAAGGAGAGATAAAGGCTATCCTTGATGTTGAAAAATCTCCTTCCAATAGTCTCCAATCCTCCCTTAAGTGACAAGCTTCCAGCCATAAAGTGACAGCATAATTTACATCAAAAGTCAACCCCTTCCCCTATTGTTTGTGTTGAATTTATAGGCCAATAGGAGGGGGTTAGAGATCCTCTTTCTAAGGATCATATCCACAAATAAGGGGATTAGGGTTCCATAATGAGAGGGAATAGATTCATGAACTATGAGATGAGGCCCAAATAAGTAGGGGCTTGAGTTCTTCTTGTTGGCATAATATTCCCTAACAAGGCTTCTAGAAATTGCTTTTTATTTTTAAATGCGTTTAAAGGTTGTCAAACTTTTCAATGGAAGACAGAGTGCAGGATTGTGCAGGATATAATGACTAGAACTGTGTTTGTGCAATTAATGACTAGGAAAAGTGTGACAGTGCTTGAAATTAGGATTTTGAGGAATGTAATCCAGGATTCTTTTTATTTTCATAATGGTTTTTCTTCCAACATTATAGGGGATTACTTTCAAGAGTTTATTGGATAGTGAAAGATCTAGATTTGGGGTAATTTTCCTAATGGTGACAAAATTACATGTAACATATTTTCATCTAAAGTGGAAAGTCAGAAAAGGTGTTTGAGGACTGAAGCCTTTTATCATGCAAAAGTTTGTATTAGAGACCAACTAGTTGGAGACTTGAAACAAATAATCAAGGATTACAATACAATATTTTCATATAATCATCACTGAGGTAGGGACTCCCATACTCATAGTAAAAGTGCCTTAAAGAACAAGTATGGAAATGTACAAATATCCATGCAAATAATAGACGCAGTTTGGACGTAGCCATCAAATATGGATCTATATTTACGATAATGAATATTTAAAAACTCCACACAGCATAGCTAGATGAAACTAGATCTAAGGTCTTGGTCTTCATCTCAATCAATGCATAGTACAAATCTAACCATACAAGTTAATTTCTAGAAGTCAAACATTGTAGAAACAACCTAATTATCGGCCAATGATGTGAAGCATTAACAAGTGTGAGAGAAACCACAAATAATAGAAATGGTTCTCAAGGTACTCCAGTACAATCTACAGGGTGTGAATGAATGTCTTGAATTAAAGAATCGTTCAATCGAAGTTCAAGATTGAAAACTTGTCATCGAAAGTGAGAAACATGTCATTGATGCATGCAGGATCCAAGGTACTAAAGGAGGTTTCTAGATCAACTTCCTAGATAATGATTTGAATTCGATAGGAAGTGATCCGTCGCAGGATGACCTACGACATGAAACTCATTTCATGTTATGAAGAAAAAATTTCAAAGTAATTCAGGACTGACTCAGCGATGGTTGACGTGATTGAAGGATATGCTTTGCAAGGTAATTTTGACTGAGGTTGGACTTCTCTTGAACATATTGGTGACAAGACATTTCAAATAGGTGGAATTTGACTCAAAATCCCATTTTGAAGAATAATGAGGTATGACCAGCTAAGAGGAAAATGGATTTCCCAACCCAGAAGCAAAAGGTGAGGGAGTATCATGTTCAAGAGCAATATACAACCTTTCTGTTAGCCTCCTGCTGCAGTAGGTTACTCATATTTCATGATTGACATTTTTACAGGCCAAATATGTCATACTTTGCATGCTGCAATGCTCCATATTTGCTAACATACACCAAATAAAGAGGCCATGAAAGTGTGCTAGTCAAAGGTCATCTGCTGCATTCCAATTTTGAAGAGTTATTCCATTTTTGTAGAATTCTCAGCTAAGGGAGGTCCAAACAGCTTAATCTTGGTCTCCCTAGGTTTCAATTTCCTGTTTAGAATATAGAGAATGAATAATCTGTCCAAACAGCTTAATCTTGGCAGATTCTTAGATAGGTAGAGAATCAAAGGAGCCCAACTACTTAATCTGGGCCCTTGGACGAAATAAGGGTAGTTTGTAGATAGGAGGATAGAAAAAGAAAAAGTTGAAAAGCTGGGTCTACAAGTCTAAGTGCACCCAAACTAAAAGAAGAAAAAATGTTAGGTAAGTAGGCTGGGTAGGTAGTTTTTGTGGTTGCAGAATCAATGATTATGATCAATTTTGTGTTTTCAAATGTTATATCTATTCAATCAGTATGGCAAGGCAGTTCCCATTTGAAGGACTTCAAGCGAGGCATGACTAACTTCCCCTTCCTCCTCTTCCCTAAATCATTTACTAACTGCCCCTAAAGAGGTCAAGATCTGCTTGATATCTCTTAGTTTCATCATTTTCCATATCATTTGCCTTGGTAAAGATCTACTTTACTCAAGGAGGGTCCATATTTTCTCTACAAAGTTCTATTTCCCCTTTAAAGCCTAAGATCTCTGAGACTTAGCACTTTCTTGTCATTTTCATATTAACTCCTAACATTATTATGTAAATCCCTATCTATTTCCCTTCCCCCTACTAAAACTATGGTTATAATTCCCCTATATAAATATCCCATCCCTCTGGTTGAAACATAACCATAAATATCCCCTTCGGAATTACTAAGTTCACCTAGATCTTAGTAAGAACCCTCATCTCTGCATAAGTTTCCCCTCCAAGGTGTTTGGACTCCTTCTAAAACACAAAAAACCCTCACCAAACCATACCACACCCCGCACATTGCATTTTTGGGATTTAGTAATATTTGATTGATAAATAACCAACGCGCCGAAACAAATTAGTCTTTAACCTAAGTCCAAAACCCACCGGCGGCTGCAAATATTAAAGTTTATCGTGCGCGCTGTTTCATTAAACCCCGCGCATCTTCTCCTCCCGTCCACCGTCGGATCAGCCCACCCAGATCCGATGGCCCTTATGCATATCGGGCGCCCTCTTGTGATGGTTTGTTAGCACCCGATGTCCGACGGTTTTACCGACGTACACCGGGACAGCTGGCGGCATCCCATTGCATCGGGCCGCCCCTGACAAATACTACCTCCGTACTAAAGGCGGTCCGATGCGAGCCAAAAACCGCCCTCTCCCTACGTAACGTGGGCGCTGCGTCACCCTACCACATCGCTTCCACCTCACCCCTCACCTGCTTCACCCTGCCACCGTGTCCTTGCCACGCCACCCTACCATGCTGCCACATCATCATGCTGACATCACATCCGTACAGGGGGTCCCACTACTGACGTCATGCTGACGTCATCCGCCGTACCGCTGACGTCATGCTGATGTTAGCAGCTCAAAAAACGCGCAAGTGCAAAAATCAAGCTTCGAAGCCCCGGATCGAATTTCTGAGGCAGTTCTCGATGTGAGATTATTGCTTAGCGCTAATCGCACATCGCTACGGGAAATGGGCCATATTGGAGAATATTTAGGGAATCTTTTGATTCCTCAGCCATTTTTGCACCGAAAAAGGCAGAAAAGGCCCGATTTTGCAAATTTGAACGTATCAAAAGACAGAGAGAGACCCGGTTCAGAGATTAAATAATATCAGAGCAAATACGTAGCCAAAAACCATGTCAAAGAGTATCAGGAAGCGACAGAGAGTATCAGTGTTGCAGTGAAGTCTTTCAGTGGAGATCTTCTCAGTGCTCGAGGTGAATGAAGCATTAAAAGAAAACCTTGAAAGTAAAGAAGCAGTTAAGGAACCATTCAAAGCTCACCAACATAAATGACTGCACATTAAAACTCACATCAGATCAGTGGACCAGAACTCATTGCACAGTTATTATAGAACCACTGCACCAAGTCACAGAGGACACCACATCAACTCACTTTTGATCCAGTTGCCTCTGGTGCAGCCTAAAGGAGACTTACTTGCATTTAATTCCAGCATAAGTTAGGTTTTAAAAAGCTTTCCTACAGACCTGTTTAGGTCAGTTGTAATAAATACTTTTAGATATTTTACCTATATATACCACCCTGAAAAATGTAATAAGGGTTGGTTGGTCTTTGTTGGTTTGATTTTTTGCTCGAGCAGAGACTTGCACTGTATATGTGATAATTTCTATAATCAAAGATTGCTTGAGAGTTTCGGAGAATGAACGGTGCACTGTGTTTAATTGGCTGAAGAGTGATTGTGGAATTCCTGTGCTTCTACATGGTTCAATAAGTGTTCCTTAACTCTGTTTAGTTTTTTTTTTATGTTTGTTTTATCATCTAGGTTCCACCACCTAAAATTACAGAAAGGAAGAATAGTTTAGGATTTGCTTGGCAGCACCCTATGCTCAATTTTTGTGATTTCTACATGTTTTCATCAGGAATAGTTATGAATATGCATACTTAAATGATCATGTTTACACTATTTCTTTCACATATGAATGTTAATTTAGGAATTCTTAATTGCTCCTAGATAACAATTCATTCACTTCCCTTCTCTGTTAGTTGATGAAAGATTCTTAATTGCCTTTCATCTCTAACTTTCATCCCATCGTTTCAGCAATTGGTATTGTTTCATGTGTAGCTATCCTGCTCTATAATCCTCTTGTGTCCAAGAAAACGCAACAGCAAGCCTTAATCTGTGACTCCATGCCCAATGGTTTGAAACTTACCACACTATCCCTTGCCTCTCTGCATGAATACAACTTCCTTCAATTCAAACTCCATCCAAATATAAACAAAACCCACTGAACCCAATAGCTAGCCTAAAATCATCATCAACAAAGCTAAATCATTAAGAGAGAGCCCTCTCTGATTGTAGGTGGGCTAGAACCTGCAATCCAAAGATTGGTTTATGGTTACCTCGGCTGTATCCCTTTAGGAGGTTAGGGACAACCTGAGTGTTAACATAATGGCGACTCCATTGGGGAATTTCTTAGATAATCTCACAAAACCAGTCCGAAGCTCCACAAAGGAAGAAACCGACCTTTAAAAGTCTCGATGGACCTGTGTTCTTAGAAAAATTACCAAAAAACAGGTTAGAAGCTGGCTCCTAAAAAGCAAACGCGTCATACAAGATCAAATCCTGGTCCAAATCCCCCAGCTGCTTTTCAAAATCTGAATTTAATCCCTAGAATCATTAGAAAACAAGAGCAACAAGAAGACTTTACTGCTTCTAGTCCGGAAATAGTTCAACCAAGCTGTGTTCCGACCCCTGTCAAAGTTCTATTTCGTTCAACCCCAATTTCCCTTTGTTCATCATCCACTTCTCCAAGCAGCTCTTCTACACCTCCATCCTTTACTCATACTACCACTACTACTCCTATTACCCCGGTTGTTCCTGTTATCCCAGTTGCCCCAGTTTTTCAACTTATCCCTGTCAACATGGCTAACAGATATGCACCTTTACACCTGCCTGCAAATCCCGGGGCCATGCCTCAGGATTATCAGACCAAAATAACTTATTTTGATGGCACAAGTGCCTGCACAGCTCTTCAGCATACAAAGAAGATGCAGGACTACTTTGAGAGCTATGAGATTGACGATGATAGCATGAGAATGAATATTTTTGTTCAAAGCCTAACAGGTGACGTTAGGACTTGGTTTAGAGCACTCCCAGCCAATTCCATAGCAGACCCAGAAGCCTTATACCAGTCGTTTATCAACAGATGGGAGAAAAAGAAAGAACCCCTGCACATACTATCTGAATATGACAACATCAAAAGAGGCCCCCAGGAGACTGTCTTGGACTATTGTGCAAGATTTAACAATGTTTATAATGCAATACCACAGAACTTGAGACCCCCACCTGATCTTGCTTTGTAAAAATTCCCTGATGGTTTTGATGCTGAAATGCCTATCAGTTAAGGGAAAGAGCCCCTCAAAGCCTTGCAGAAATGCAAAACGTTGCTGTTAGTGTGGAGGCAAATCTAATTTCCAAAAGAAACAGAGCCAGAACTGAGAGAAGAACCACCTTCAAGGAAGAACCCTCAGCCTTCGACCAGAAGCTAGATGCTATTATTACTGGCATCCATAGGCTGGGAGACAGAGTAGAGAATGTTGAGAGGAAAACATCATGGGAAGGACAACAGCGCAATGCCATAAGGAACCCAAATTTCAGAAAAACGCAAAACCCAAACACTGGAAGAGCTAGTCCCGACCATGATATTAGGCCTCCTTTCCAAGAAAACTATGCGGAAGCATCCACATCCAGTGAGCCAACAGATGAGACTCACATGAACTTGATAGATTCAAAAAATGAGCAACAAATTTTTCTGAGTCAAGAAGACCAGGACTACCAAGATGTGAATCAATTTCAGACTAAGTCTGGTGAGTCTTTTGATTTTAAACAAGGTTATGATACTGCTGTGTATGAGGTACACAAACAATACAAGTTGAGAACAAGGACCATTGATGTCCCTACACCTAGCAGAACAAAAGAAAGCAAACAACCCAACAAAATTAAAGGCAAGGTGATCATATCGGAACCAGCTGATATGACTGTCCTAAACCCGCACCAAGTAATTGTAGAGGACATGACAGACGTGCAGTCTTCTATTGAACAGCCTCTGCCTCCTTCTTCCTCAAATGAAGAGGGGAGCAGCATTCCTAAAAATCTGCCCAAAGCAGACATACCACAAGTTGTCATTCATCATAACGTTGACATTCAAAAAGAAAACTCAGAAAACACTCTTGACAAGGAAAAATCTGTTACTGCTAATGCAAGGATTCCATTGGAGAAACCTTTTAACTTAGAAGCAGAGATTGGCAAACTTAAAATATCCATCCCCCTCTCTGAACTTGCCAAGCATGATGTCTATAGGCAACAAATTCAAAGATCACTTCAAATGCCACATGTCAGGGATGATGTGAATGTTTTAGATGACACCCCTGAGTTGTTGTTTGGTCCAGAAGTTAATGGGAAATCAACATATGGATCTGTTCCACCCTTTTATGTCAGCCTGCACATACATGACAAAATCTTGCATAATTCTATGTTTGACTCAGGTGCCTCACATAACCTTATGCCCAAAGCTGTAATGGAAAAGTTAAACCTTGATGTCACAAGACTCTACAAAGATCTATATTTCTTTGACTCAAGTCAAGTCAAGTATTTAGGCTTAATCAAAGACCTTTGTGTGTCTTTAGTCCAGTTTCCCAACAAGACAATCCTGATGGACGTAGTAGTTTCCGACATTCCAACAAAATATGGTATGCTCCTATCAAGATCATGGGGAGAAAAACTGCAAGGATCCCTTCAACTCAACCTCTCTTATGCCACTATATTTGTCTTTGGGCAACCAAAGAGACTGTACAGGGAAAAATTGATGAATTATGTGGTAAGTAGTGAGGAAAAGTCTCAAAACTTTCCAATTTTCTCAATCCATTCTGATATGGATTCTTTTATTTTATTTAATGATGACACCAATCCTCCAATTGATGAGAAGCCTTCAGCCTTAGAGAAAAACACATGCATCAATGAGGAATCAGTTGCCAATACCCATGAAACTGTCACAACAGTCAAAGCAACCAAAAAACAAGAAGAACCTCCCGAAACAGAAATTGTAACTCGTAACTCTTCCCAATCCTCAAATAACTGAAACTCTTGATACAAACCATAAACAAGAAATCACATGGTGTTTAGAGTTTGATGGTTCTGCTACTAAGTTAGGAGCAGGGGCAGGGGTATGGATTCATAATACACATGATAATCATGCATAAGGCCATGCCTATAGATTAAATTTCAGATGTGCTAATAACATGGCAGAGTATGAGGCTCTCCTCTTAGGCCTTAAATTGCTCAAAGCCCTAGGAGCTGCAAAAGTGTCCATTCTAGGTGACTCCGATTTAATTATACAACAAATGAAAGGTAACTTTGTCACCAATGACAATAGAATGAGAGCTTATAGGACTGCTGCCACATAAATACTCAAGTCTTTCAATCAATCCAAGCTTGCCAAAATTTCAAGAGACCATAATATTCATGCTCACAGCCTAGCAACTTTTGCTAGTACATGCAAGCTTCCCTTTGAACCAAATCATGATTTCACTGCTGAGATAAAACATAGATCCTCGGTCCCTAACAATGTTAAAGATTGGCAAGTGTTTCAAAACGATGCCCATATTAACAATTTCCTCACTCTTGAGGGCGAATTTTCGAATACAAACGTTGACATGGATGCCATAAACGTTTCCCAACAGCTAACAGAAAAAAATCAGCAGGTTGTAACAACCGCAACAGCTAAACAGACCCTTAACCCAACTGTTTTTGACAGTGCAAACATACAAGAGCTTAAACATATGCATTTAGAAGAAACAACCAAAGCTGAGGCTGAGTTCATTGACCTAAAGGATAACTTTTTTCCTGTTGGACTAACTCCATTAGAAGACATGTTTGATAATAATGATGTTTGATAATAATGATGTACCTAAGAAATCAAAAATGGAGCCTATAAATGCTGCTATTGAAGAACATAACATAGGAACAGCAGACAAGCCCAGAATAATTAAATTATCCAAAAACCTGCCTCTTGATCAAAAACCAAAATATGTCGATTTGTTCAAAGAATTCCAAGATGTATTTGCTTGGAGTTATGAGGACTTGAAGTCCTATGACACCTCAGTAATTCAACACACCATTCCCTTAAAACCAAATCAAAAACCGTTCAAAAAAAAACTTAGAAGAATCAACCCCATGCTTCTTCCTCTCATTGAAAAAGAAATAAAGAAAATGTTTGAAGCAGGTATCATTGCACCCATCAAATTCTCTGAATGGGTATCTAATTTAGTTCCCACAAGGAAAAAATCAGGAGAGATCAGACTGTGTGTAGACTTGAGAAATTTAAACAAGGTCTCTCTAAAAGACCACTATCCTTTGCCCAAAATGGGCCATATCCTGCAAAGAATAGTGGGGTCATCTAGAATTTCTTTACTAGATGGATTTTCAGGATTTAATCAGATACTTGTTCACTCGGATGACCAAGACAAGACAGTCTTTACCACACCGTGGGGAACATTTAAGTATGTTAAAATGCCTTTCGGGCTGAAGAATGCTGGTGCTACTTTTCAAAGGGAAATGGATATTGCATTTGCCAAAGAGATACATGATTTCCTTGTTGTTTACCTTGATGACCTAACCCCTTTCTCCAATTCTGACCAAGAGCACCTTAAGCATCTAAGGCAAATTTTCATGAAATGCAGGAAATATGGCATTTCCTTGAATCCTAAGAAGTCCCTGTTTGCCCTTGAGGAAGGCAAGATTCTAGGCCATATCATATCAAAAGATGGGATTAGAATTGATCCTGAAAGAATTCAAGCTATCCTCCAAATCCCATATCCAGGAAACATAAAAGAGCTGCAAGCATTCCTTGGAAAGATCAATTTCCTAAGAAGATTTATCCCAAACCTATCTGAGCTAATAAGGCTATTGAGCAATATGTTAAAAAAGGATGCCAAGGTAAAATGGTCTCTGGAAACCAAGCAAGCTTTTGAGAGTATCAAAACTGCCTTGACTCAAACGCTTGTCCTCACCAGTCTGCAATTCGACGAAGATTTTATCATTTTTTCTTTTGCATCTAAGCACACCATAGCCGCTATCCTTTTGCAAAAGGATGACCAAGGTAATGAAAATCCAATTGCTTTCTTCAGCCGAGCTTTAAGAGATGCACCTTTGAAATATCAGATCATGGAAAAGCAGGCTTATTCCCTTGTTAAGGCCATCAAAGACTTTAGAATTTACATCTTATACTCCCATGTGATTGCCTATGTCCCAAACTCCGTGCTAAAAGACATATTAACTCAAGAGGAACTAGAAGGCAAAAGAGGCAAGTGAATTGCTAGCATTCTTGAATATGACATTGAGATAAAACCTACCAAGCTGATAAAAGGACAAGGTTTAGCCAAACTAATGTTCGAAACAAATTTCCAAGCCTTAAACATTAATCAACTAGACAATGAACCGGAGCTGGCGACTCCACAGATCAGTGAAACCTTTTTGCAATCCTCATGGTATGCTGATATTTGCTTCTTATTGTTAAACCTGTGTGATCCCCCAGGATTGTCCAAGACTAAAAAAATATTTTTAAGGATGAAGTCATCAAATTTTTGTGTCATAGATGGTGCCTTGTTTTGGAAAAATCATGAAGGTATATTGCTTAATTGTTTGACTATGAATGAAACTAACAGCATCATGAAAGAATTCCATGCAGGGGACTATGGAGGACACTTATATTGGAAGTTCACCGCTGACAAAATTTTAAGGGTTGGTTATTATTGGCCCTCTCTATTTTCAGATGTCAAGAAATTTGTTGTTTCATGTCACAAATGCCAAATCTTTGAAGGGAAAAGAAAATTACTGCCTTTTCCCCTTAAGCCCATTTCAACCGAGAAGCCTTTTCAACAATGGGGCCTTGACTTCATTGGAGAAATTCATCCCTCTTCCTCAGGCCAGCACAAGTGGATTTTAACAGCCACTGATTATTTCACTAAGTGGATTGAAGCCATCCATGTAGACAAGCCAATGATTCCACCATTATCCAATTCCTTGAAGGCAATATCCTTTCCAGATTTGGCTGCCCTGAGAAAATCATCACTGACAATGTTGCTGCCTTCAAATCCAAAAAGATGATCAACTTCTGCCATAAATTCCACATTACCCTGGGCCACTCTACAGCTTACTACCCTCAAGGTAATGGCTTGGCCGAATCATCCAAAAAAAGCCTCATCAACATCATAAACAAGCTACTAGAGGAAAACAAAAAGAAATGGCATAGGAAACTCACAAATGCTCTGTGGGCAGACAGACTGTCAACCACGAAATCTATTGGGATGAGCCTTTATGAGCTAGTATATGGCATGGAAGCCATATTTCCTTCATCTTTGGGCATTCCTACTATCAAACTATTACAGGAGATTCAGGCTGAACCAAATGACATGCAGAGAAGAGTTAATCAAACCATTCATCTTCAGCAAACCAGAGATAAAGTGTATGACAGAGCTCAAATGTTGCAAGAGAAGCTCAAAAATATGTTTGATAAGAAAGCTAAAGCAGAGGATTTCTGGGTTGGCAGCAAAGTTCTAAGGTGGGACTCACAAAGAGAGGACAAGGGCAAACATGCAAAATTTGATTTTCTTTGGAAAGGTCCATACATTATCAGCGCTGTGCAAGGCAATAACACATATTTCCTCAAATCTCTAGATGGAAGCACAACTGAAGAAGGCCCAGTTAATGGCAGAATGCTAAAAAATTACCATGATCCCTTTTGATTGAAAAAAAACAGACGGTGCTATTTTCTGTACATAAATGTTTGTATATACCATCATTTTATTTTATTTTTTGTAACAATCCGGATGCTAAAGCACGCAGAAGAAAGCAGACAGTGCTTCACAGCTCATTAAGCAAATCAGTTGAGGGAAAGTGCTGTTTCCAGCCCAAAATTTCAAATCAATTTAACAGTCAGCACTAAGAAGTTTCAATGCACAACATCAACAGAAGATCAAGGTAGTCTGACCTACTGTTCTTGGCTTTTCACAAGGAGAAGCCATCCCCAAGTGGAGCCACTGTTAGCCTCCTGCTGTAGCAGGTTACTCATATTTCATGATTGACATTTTTACAGGCCAAATATGTCATACTTTGCATGTTGCAATGCTCCATATTTGCTAAACAGACACCAAAGAAAGAGGCCATGAAAGTGTTCCAGTCCAAGTTCAACTGTTGTATCCCAATTTTTGAGAGTTATTCCATTTTTTTCTAATTTTCAGCTAAAGGGAGGTCCAAATAGCTTAATCTTGGTCTCCCTAGGTTTCAATTTCCTGTTTTTTAGGAATATAGAGATGAATAATCTGTCCAAACAGCTCAATCTTGGCAGATTCTTAGATAGGTAGAGAATCAAAGGAGCCCAACTGCTTAATCTGGGCCTTTGGAAGAAATAAGGGTAGTTTGTAGATAGGAGGACATAAAAAGAAAAATTTGAAAAGCTGGGTCTGCAAGTCTAAGTACACCCAAACCAAAAGAAGAAAAAATGCTAGGTAAGTAGGCTGGGTAGGTAGTTTGATGGTTGCAGAATCAATGATTGTGATCAATTTTGTGTTTTCAAATGTTATATCTATTCAAATTAGTATGGCAAGGCAGTTCCCATTTGAAGGAGATCAAGCGAGGCATGACTAACTTCCCCTTCATCCTCTTCCCTAAATCATTTACTAACTTCCCCTAAAGAGGTCAAGATCTGCTTGATATCTCTTAGTTTCATCATTTTCCATATCATTTGCCTTGGTAAAGATCTGCTTTACTCAAGGAGGGTCCACATTTTCTCTACAAAGTTCTATCTCCCCTTTAAAGCCTAAGTTATCTGAGACTTAGCGCTTTCTTGTCATTTTCATATTAACTCCTGACATTATTATGTAAATCCCTATCTATTTCCCTTCCCCCTACTAAAACTATGTTAATAATTCCCCTATGTATATATCCCCTCCCTCTGGTTGAAACATAACCATAAATATCCCCTTGGGAATTACTAACTTCACCTGGATCTTAGTAAGAACCCTTATCCCTGCATAATTTTCCCCTCCAAGGTGTTTGGACTCCCTCCAAAACACAAAAAACCCTCACCAAACCATACCACACCCGACGCATTGCATTTTTTCGGATTTATTAATATTTGATTAATAAATAAGCAACGCGCCGAAACAAATTAGTCTTTAACCTAAGTCCAAAACCCACCCGAGGCCGCAAAAATTAAACTTTATCGCGTGCGCTATTTCACTAAAACCCATGCATCTTCTCCTCCCGTCCACCGTTGGATCAGCCCTCCGAGATCCGACGGCCCTTATGCATATCAGGCGCCCTCTTGTGAGTGTTAGTTAGCACCTGATGTCTGACAGTTTTACCAACGTACACCGGGACAGCTGGTGGCATCCCATTGCATCAGGCCGCCCCTGACAAATACCACCTTCGTACCAAAGGTGGTTCGATGCGAGCCAAAAAGCGCCCTCTCCTTGCGTAACGCGGGCGCCGCGTCACCCTGCCACATAGGCCTCCACCTCACCCATCACATGCCTTCACCCTGCCACCGTGTCAACCTCACCCATCACATGCCTTCACCCTACCATACTGCCACGTCATCATGCTGACAACACATTTGTACAAGGGGGTCCCACTACTGACGTCATGCTGATGTCATCCACCGTACCACTGACAGCATGCTGACGTCAGCAGCGCAAAAAACGCGCAAGTGCAAAAATCAAGCTTTGGAGCCCCGGATTGAATTTCTGAGGCAGTTTTTGATGCACGATTAGTGCTTAGCGCTAATCACACATCGCTACGGGAAATGGGCCATATTGGGGAATATTTTGATTCCTCAACCATATTTGCACCGAAAAAGGCTGAAAAGGCCCTATTTTACAAATTTGAACGTATCAGAATACAGAGAGAGACCCGGTTCAGAGATTAAAGAATATCAGAGCAAATATGAAGCCAAAAACCATGTCAAAGAGTATCAGGAAGCGGCAAATAGTATCAGTGTTGCGGCGAAGTGTATCAGTGGAGATCTTCTCAAGGCTCAAGGTGAATGAAGCATTAAAAGAAAACCCTGAAAGTCAAGAAGCAGTTAAGGAACCATTTAAAGCTCACCAACACAAATGACTGCACATTAAAACTCATAGAAGATCAGTGGACCAGAACTCAATACACAGTTATTACAGGAACACTGCACCAAGTCACAGAGGACACCACATCAACTAACTTTTGATCCAGTTGCCTCTGGCGCAGCCCAAAGAAGACTTACTTGCATTTAATTCCAGCATAAGTTAGGTTTTAGAAAGATTTTTCCCGTAGACTTATTTAGGTCGGTTGTAATAAATAATTTTAGATATTTTACCTATATATACCACCCTGAAAAATGTAGGGTGGGTTGGTCTTTGTTGGTTTGATGTTTTGCTCGAGCAGAGACTCGCACTGTATATGTGATAATTTCTATAATCAAAGATTGCTTGAGAGTTCGGAGAATGAACTGTGCACTGTGTTTAATTGGCTGAAGAGTGACTGTGGAATCCCTGTGCTTCTAGATGGTTCAATAAGTGTTCCTTAACTCTTTTTAGTTTCTTATGTTTGTTTTATCATCTATGTTCCACATCTAAAATTACCGAAAGGAAGAATAGTTTAGGATTTTCTTGGTAGCACCCTATGCTCAATTTCTGTGATTTCTACATGTTTTCATTAGGAATAGTTATGAATATGCATACTTAAATGATCATGTTTACACTATTTCTTTCACATATGAATGATTACTTAGGAATTCTTAACTGCTCCTAGATAACCATTCATTCACTTCCCTTCTCTGTTAGCTGATGAAAGATTCTTAATTGCCTTTCATCTCTGACTTTCATCCCATATTTTCAGCAATTGGTATTGTTTCATGTGTAGCTATCCTGCTCTACAATCCTCTTGTGCCCAAGAAAACTCAACAGCAAGCCTTAATCCGTGACTCCATGCCCAATGATTTGAAACTCATCACACTATCCCTTGCCTCTCTTCTTGAATGCAACTTCCTTCCATTCAAACTCCATCCAAACTTAAACAAAACCCACTGAACCCAATAGCTAGCCTAAAATCATCATCAACAAAGCTAAATCATTAAGAGAGAGCCCTCTCTGATTGCAGGTGGGCTAGAACCTACAATCCAAAGATTGGTTTGTGGTTACCTCGGCCATATTCCTTCAGGAGCTTAGGGACAACCTGAGTGATAACACTTACAACATGTGCGCTTTTAAATTCTCCAATGCTACATAAATTCGTAGGGTGGCCCACCCTTTAAAATTTTAATATATATATAGCCATGCACCATACTATAAATTTAGTCTTGTAGTCTTAGGCTTACACCAAAAATATAATATAAAGAATTTGCAATACATTGAATCAATGAATCCTTATATCTCCCTTTTATTTTTGGCATATATATATATATATATATATATATTGAAAAATAAAATGAAAAGTTGCTACAACAGAACCCATATATGCAAGTTGGAGCATGCATGGTAAGAAGAACAATGATTATGCGAAGGGAATAGTACCTTGTCGATTCCTAATTTCAATCTATTGATTGTTTAGGTGATGCATTGACTGAAAATCATGAAGGAGGATGCCATAATTAGTTCTATGAAGATAGTTAATCATCAAAATCAACATGGAAAAATGTTATTACAATTCTATTGTAGATTTTCAACACTACTTGGTACATTTCTTGTAAAATATTTTGGAATAGGTTAGAACCATCTTCTTGAGATAGCTTCCAATGTAGTCTATAGAAAATGATTCATTGGTTTTGGGACATAGTGGTATGCCTTATCCATTTAATTTTTTCTTGCATTAAATATGATTTTATTGGATTAATATTTGTGGGTTGCAAGTATGAAGCTCAGTGCTAAGGGACATAGTTTCCCTGACTAAAAACATGTAAGAAAACACTTTAATGTTCTCTTCAATACAATGTCACCTAGAAACAACATGATAAAAGGATTGATCCTTTTACTTGTGGAATGATACACTTCCAGTATTGGTATGGGCATAAACTTGGCTTGGTTTAGTGAGAAATTTTCCTAAAAATGGGTCTCTAAGTTTGGGTAAAGATTCATGGTAAATCACTCCAACAAAAGAAGCATCTATCATAAGTTTAGGGAAGCATGAATTATACAAAGATATAATAGGGTTGACTTGTGTATGACGTACTCTAATGCTGACATGCATGGGATACACTCATTCCCAAGTGTTCTCGCTCTCCTTTTGCAATTCTTTGTGTTATCACAAAATCTGACCTTGATAGGCTATTGATCAAGTAGACTCTGAGTAACTCTTTCAAACCAATCTTTTGGTTGAGGCTTAGTCTCCTCAACCTGAGAGGGCTCTCTCACTAGGTTTAGGGTTTTTTATTAATGATTAGATGACTAACTCTAGGAACAAAATGAACAAAAGTATAACTGGTTGACTGGTTGAAACTATGATTAGCAAATATCTATTAGGCTATGGAGTCAAAATAGTCTTCAACAAAAAAACATGATCAACAAAACATGGAAGTCAAGGCACTTAGAGTTTAGGTTTATAAGTAAAACAGTAACATAGTGAATCAACATAGTTTACAAGCAAGTGAAGGAAGTTAGAGCATTTTCCAATGAATTCTAACTATCACAAGCTCATACCACTACAAATAAGTAATTGAAAAAATCCATAAGAACATCAAACACAT
Organism: Pinus taeda; assembly: GCA_000404065.3. Taxonomy (NCBI): domain Eukaryota; kingdom Viridiplantae; phylum Streptophyta; class Pinopsida; order Pinales; family Pinaceae; genus Pinus; species Pinus taeda. The sequence continues at coordinate 58,977 of APFE030277627.1, forward strand.
AAACTCCTTGTGAATCTTGAGTAGTCAAACTGATCTCTGTATTAAGTATGAAAACCACAATTTTTTACAATAACACAATATTTCCTTTACTAATGAAATTTCCAACCCTGAGGAATTTGATTCTCAAGCTTTATATAGAGTTTTACATCCTTGGATACTATGATCCACATTTAGAGGAATTCGAATTCCTAACTTAGACACCTATCCATTCACAAAACAAACTAAATAATTACAATTTGACAGCTAGCTATCTTTAAGAGTCCTAATACAAATAGGAGTGAAACTCCTAAATCATTCTTTTAAAAATCTTATCTATGACTTCAATATATTCTTTAATCAGCTGCCAACCCATGTCTTCGAGTTTGATGATGTCCGTAGTGCTATTGCAAAACCTACTGAGTCATGACCTAACTGTCCTGAAAACTAGGAGACAGAGTTCCTCCTTTTAAGGTCCTTAATCCTTAATTCCTATCTTCAAATAGCTTTACTGGTGTACATGTGGCATGCATTAATAATCCATAGAAACTTCATTTTCCACCCTTATGATATGTTCTTCTTCACAGATGTTCTTCTCTTTTATGCCAAAACTGTCCTATAAATTTATTATTTTTTCCACTGTTTTTATTTGAAAAATAGCTGTTGAGATAGAGCCTATATATTTTGATCCCTGATATATGTTACAAAAATGAAGGATTTTTCTGTAGATAAGAATGTTTATAAGAAAAACCTCTCTCACGTTTTTGAAAACCAGCTTCAATTGTCCGGAATCTGCATTATAAAATCATGTATAAAATAGGAAAATTCTGAATCCCGCAAATAGGTCTCAAAGGAAAATTTAAATCTCCAAATTGGTAGCACCTGGGAGAAATTTGAAAGATCTTCTTGTTCCTCATTATGTTCCTAGAAAAAATTTCATTTAGATTTTTGAAACTCATCTTCATTTGCCTGAAAATTCCTTTTGAAACCAACAGCTCAACAGTCTAAGAAATACACAAATCCACTTGCAACTCCTGGTAGAGATACTTGAAACCTGTCTGGATGAAAGCTTGTGTGAAGCTAAGGTCATCTATGATAGCCTTCTTTTTATCCTTTCATCTTGATGGCAATTTCCCTTTATAACCCAAACTGCCCTCTTAAAAATATGACAGTTGTAAAGAACTTTTTAGACAACAAGTTATTTGTCACAAAGTTAACTTTTCAAAGGTGACAGCTAACTGATACATGCAAAGTTTGAAAAGTAAATGACAGAGAGGAGCTTGGGTAAGTTATTTAAGGAATGATATTTGAATGTGGAGAGAAAGGTGACAAAATGAGGGAGTGGAAAGCAACAACCACTTCATCAACCAATAAAAATAACTCCATTTTTCTGAAAAAGAAGGTTGCACTCATGAGCTCCTATCTCTTGATCCTTGATAGTTGTTACAAAAATGGAGGATGTTTTTGTAGATAAGAATGTTTATAAGGAAAACCTCTTTCATTTTTCAAAAATGAGTTTAAAATTTCTCAGGAACCCCCTTGGAATTTTACTACTAAAAATAGAAAAACAGGGTTTTTGCCTCATAGTGCGCTATGAAATTAGCTTGTTTTCATAGTGTGCTATGAAATTGTGGATTCCTGTGTATGCTATTTTTTCAACACAACTCTCAAATGGTTAAATATATGGGTTCTAAACAACATGTGAGACTTCTAGGACATGGAACAAGGCTGATTTAACTTTATTTGGATATGAAAATGAGACTCTTAACCTATCACCTACCCATTATCAAGACTAAAATGACCTTTAGATCTCCTTGAAATCATGACCAAAAGCAAAGTTGACACAATGATGTTTTTTGAAAATTTTTGGGTGATAAGAGTGGCTCCACTAGGGATAGTGTGCCCCAGTGGTACACTAAGAACCGTTAGCTTCAGTGCTGCTATCCATCCTTTAGAATAAAACTCTAAAATTCTGCCCAATTTTCTCCTCAAGCTTTAATGATTTCTGCAAGAGGAACTCAAACTGCACCTAAAAATGCCCAGTCAAACTATCTTGAGCTTATTTGCACATTCCTACCTACCCTATCAGCTGCAACCTCCATTTGTAGCTCAAGGAACATGAAACTTCCAATGAAGCCAGTCATTGATCTGATCTGACACTTGAATCTCTTGACTGTGCTTGAAGAAAAAATAAACATGATACTGAAATAACCGAGGCAACATGAGATGTAACTGATCTTCAAGATGAAAATATAACTGGAAATTTGAATAGTAAATCTTTTCCATGTAATCAGTTATAGGGTCAAAAAAGACATGATTAGTTTGATGATCATCATAACATTCTATATATTTAGACAACTATTTCTTAGCCACACAAGATTCCTTTGGTATTCTATCCAACTGCTTTTCTAAATGATTCCCACAAAAAATGTAATTTTCCTCATTATTATGATCATTCATTGATGTAAGCTGTTGCAAAGTATGACATAAAAAATCAACCTTTTCCTCTGCCCAAGGGTTATAAAAGCTATCTTCCAGTATTTCTTCTTGGTGTTTGCAATGATTTTCATACTCTTTATGATCAAAAGACTGGCAAGTTTGTTGCATCTTTACATTAATCCCAAAGGATGTAACATGGTCTTCATAAGTAAACCCCTGCTGATTTTCATGTTGCATTTCATGGGATGTTATCCTTTCTTCTTGGTGTTGAAATGTATTGTTATGAAGAGCCTCTAAAATTTCTTCATCCATGAATTCATCATCATCATAACAATCCTCCAAATATTGAATAAAACTCACAAAATGTTCACAACAATCTTTGACCAGCAATAAGGAGGGATGACACTCTTTATACATCTCATAGAATACATCATGGAAATTAGCAAGTGAATATATTGAACCATTTTCCAAACCTTTATACCAAGACCATGCTTTTCCTTCTAAAGTAGTAATAAACATCTTCATGAGACAATCTTCAGGGAACTGAATCTTAAGACTATGTACATGCATATGGAACCTAACCAAATGAAGAGCAGCATTATCTTTCTTTTCATCTTTGAATATTGGAAGATCATCTAACCATTCGACCTTTGGCATAGGATTTGGAAAACCAAGGATATGAGACCGATTCATAGGGGCATACTTGTCATTCATTCTTGCAATGGCACTCATCTTGAAACTTCATCAAGCTACTAATATTCTAGCAGTGGAGTCACCTTCCATTTGTTATTTGATGTGTGGAGTTGCCAAGGTAGATGCAGCCTCAAACAACTTCTTGAGCTTCTGCTACCTTTAGAAGTTTAGCTTCTTGATTTCAGGAATGAGTAATCTTTAGACTCTAGGCAGAAGCACCAAAATGTTATCACAAAATATAACCTTGATAGGCTGCTAATCAAGTAGACTCTGAGTAACTCTTTCAAACCAATCTTTTGGTTGAGGCTTAGCCTCCTCAACTTGAGAGGGCTCTCTCACTAGGTTTAGGGTTTTTGATTAATGATTAGATGGCTAACTCTAGGAACAAAATGAACAAAAGTATAACTGGTTGACTAGTTGAAACTATGATTAGAAAATATCTATTGGGCTATGGAGTCAAAATAGTCTTCAACAAAACAACATGATCAACAAAACATGGAATTCAAGGCACTTAGAGTTTAGGTTTATAAGTAAAACAGTAACACAGTGAATTAACACAGTTTACAAGCATGTGAAGGAAGTTAGAGCATTTTCCAATGAATTCTAAGTATCACAAGCTCATACCACTGCAAATAAGTAATTGAACAAAGCCATAAGAACATCAAACATATAAACTCCTTGTGAATCTTGAGTAGTCAAACTGATCTTTGTATTAAGAATGAAAACCACAGTTTCTTACAATAACACAATCTTTCCTTTACTAGTGAAATTTCCAACCTTGAGGAATTCGATTCTCAAGCTTTATATAGATTTTTACATCCTTGGATACTATGATCCACCTTTGGAGGAATTCAAATTCCTAACTTAGACATCTATCCATTCACAAAACAAACTACTTATTTACATTTTGACAGCTAGCTGTCTTTAAGAGTCCTAATACAAATAGGAGTGAAACTCCTAAATCATGCTTTTAACAACATTATCTATGACCTAAATATATTATTTAATCAGCTTCCAACCCATGTCTTCGATCTTGATGATTTCCATAGTGTTGTTGCAAAACCTGCTGAGTCATGAACTAACTGTCCTGAAAACTAGGAGACAAAGTTCCTCCTTTTAAGGCCCTTAATCCTTAATGCCTATCTTCAAACAGTTTTACTGGTGTACATGTGGCATGCATTAATAATCCATAGAATCTTCATTTGTCCACCCTTATGAGATGTTCTTCTTCACAGAAGTTCTTCTCTTTTATGCCAAAATTGTCCTATAAATTTATCATTTTCTGCACTGTTTTTATCTGAAAAATAGATGTTGATACAGAGCCTATATCTTTTGATCCCTAATAATGGTTACAAAATTGGAGGAGGTTTTTGTATATAGGAATGTTTACAAGAAAAAAATCTCACATTTTTTTGAAAACCATCTTCAGTCGCTTGGAATCTGCATTATAAAAGCATGTATAAAACAGGAAAATTCAGAATCCTGCAAATAGGTCTGAAAGGAAACTTCGAATCTCCAAATTGGTAGCATCTGGGAGAAATTTGAAAGAGGTTCTTGTTCCTCGTTATGTTCCTATAAAAAATGTCCTTCAGATTTTTGAAACTCATCTTCATTTTCCTGAAAATTCCTTTTGAAACGAACAACTCAACAGTCCAAGAAATACACAAATCCCCTTGCAGCTCCTGGTATAAATACATGAAACCAGTCTAGATGAAATCTTGTGTGAAGCTGAGGTCGTCTATGATAGCCTTATTTTTATCCTTTCATCTTGATGGATATTTCCCTTTATAACCCAAAATTCCCTCTTAAAAATATGACAGTTGTAAAGAACGTTTTGGACAACAAGCTATTTGTCACAAAGTTAACTTTTCAAAGGTGACAACTGACTGATACATGCAAAGTTTGAAAAGTAAATGATAGAGAGGAGCTTGGGTAAGTTGTTTAAGGAATGATATTCGAATGTGGAGAGAAAGGTGACAAAATGAGGGAGTGGAAAGCAATAGCCACTTCATCAACCAATAAAAATAACTTAGTTTTTCCTGAAAAAGAAGGCTACACTCCTGAGCTCCTATCTCCTAATCCTTGATAGCTATTACAAAAATGGAGGAGGTTTTGTAGATAAGAATTTTTATAAGGAAAACCTCTTTTATTTTTCAAAAATGAGTTTAAAATTGCTTAGGAACCCCTTTGGAAGTTTACTACTAAAAACAGAAAAACAGGGTTTTTGCCTCATAGTGCGCTACGAAATTAGCTTGTTTTTGTAGCGCGCTACGGAACTGTGGATTCTTGTGTATGCTCTTTTTTCAACACAACTCTCAAATGGTTGAAGATAAGGGTTATAAACAACATGTGAGACTTCTAGGACATGGAACAAGGCTGATTTAACTTTATTTGGATATGAAAATGAGACTCTTAACATATTACCTACCCATTATCAAGACTAAAATGACCTTTAGACCTCCTTGAAATCATGACCAAAATCAGAGTTGACACAATGATGTTTTTTGAAAATTTTTGGGTGACAACACTTTGGATCATTTGTGGCACTTCTAGAATTGCATTCAAAACCATGGGAAACTTGTGGCCAACTCTTCACCTCTTCAATCTATGGACAATCCTCTAATGTTTTTGTTGCTCCATCTCTAATTCTTCTTGATGCAAAAGATCTATAGACTTATTGTTTCTCTAAATTATGACAAACATTGAGTCTTCTTCTCTCATCTTTATAGAAAACCTATGTTTGTGCCTCTCAATTTTATTTCTTGATCCCCCAAGTGTTGGGATAGTGTTGGGTGGCAGAAACACCTCTTTGGCTACCCAATTTCAATCTTTGACAAGCAAGATGAAATGGCTTTATACCCCCTCAAGTTTCTTCTCAAGGTGCTAAAACTCCTTCAAGGACACATATTTAGCTTCTTTGATAACATATGATCCATAAATAGTAGGCCTATGGCCTATTTATCTCAACAACATGGATCATCATGAAAATAAATATAAAATAAAACAATGATGTCTCTAAAACTCAATGATTGTTTCCAATACAATTCATTAATCAGCTTCCAATACAATTCATTTACAAAACCAGAACTTTGTCATGTCGAGTTCAAGGATCCTTCTTTAGTACAAGCACGTTAAAGGATCCTACCCATGATGCATGGTTGTAATTCACATAAACAATGCTCAACCCTCAAATCATATACAATTGACCAAAATAAACATTTGTTGGGATGAATGCTCTTGATCAACAAAGGGCATAATTGACTATGCTTGCATTAGGTTTCAAGCCTGATTCCAAATGGATTCCAAAACCATTATAATTCAACAATAAGAGGCTATTTGATAAGGAATTTTGACTTATTTAGTTGAAAATTATTGCAACATCTAAAATCTATAGGTTCACCAATGAATAAAGGTACATCATGCCCAATATGTGAAGTGACCAATGTAAATTCATATATTCCAAGGATTATCTTGATTTTGACCTTTCCCGCTAATTACTATCCCTAAAAACTCTACTTTGAATATGTTCTCAAATTGTTAGGCAAGAAAAAATAATTTGCAACAATCATCTATACAGAAAGTGTTTACCTTGTAGAAGTTTAAATGAACAATCAACTTACAGTTTTAGTGCAGACCTGTAGCATCCCTTTAGGAAAACCTTAGGTCAACTCTAATTCACCTTCCTTTCCTTAATTCTTAGACTAAACGGCAAGTTCTTCCATCCTCCCACAAGTCGTTTACTTGTTTTGACTTCTAAGCCTAAGCCTAGGGTGGAACTATTCCTCTATATCCTAGCTATTCTACAGTGAGCTTCAAACACAACCATTTATCTAGGTAGTGACACAGACAAAGGGAAGCTCCCTTTCACCACTTCTTTCAACTAGAAAGTCAACGCTACCAGTTGCAATTGCACTTGTGCCTGTAGAATTTCCCACTATAGATCACTTGATAATGCAATATAATAAAGTAAAATACTTGATCTACTTCTACAAACAAACTTGTGGAAGCTTAACCAATTTTGAGCAAGATCAAATAGAACACATATAATAGAGAATGAGAAATCAATCACACATGAACAAAAAAGAATAATCTAGGGAAAGCCTCAGCTAAAAACCCCATTATCTATATTATCATACAAGTGGAAATATCTACGGATTACACAAAGCTTTAGCTCACAAGCTATCCAACTCTTAGAAAAATCCCTCAATGCTGCTCATAGACTGAATAGACACAACATATGCCTTCCCTCAATCCTCCAAGCCTCCTATTTCCTTGCATAGTTTTTCCTGGGTCCTTTGGATGCCACCTGTGTTAAATCACCTCTCACACAACTCACCAAACTCAAAAGTAACTATGCAATCTCCAAGGAATGAATTCCTTCTGCATGCAAGAGATATCCTCAATGGAATATTCCTACAACTGATAGTACATTGTCCCATCCTCTGATCTCAATTGGGTCTCTGACTAAACTGACATGCATGAGTTAATTATGAGAGAATATTTAGTTATCTGAGGTACAATAGTTACAAGCATGCATGCATTAACTAACTGAACTCACAATCAGTTCCACAAACTATTGGAACTAATCTAACCAGACTTAACTCAGGTAACTGAGCTAACTAATTACAACTCATATTACAACTCATCCTGATCTCTTTAATTAAGGGATAACTTCCTCAATCAAAGGGATAACTGTTGCATGTCTTCACATAGACTTCATGTTTGATTTTCTCCAACTAGTTAACTCAAGATGAATTAATTAATTATTTTCAAACAGCTGCTAAGATCAAATTCGAATTTTAATTCTCAATTTTAGTTCAAGGACTAACTAAAATTGGAATGTATCCCAAAATGTTATTTTTAGCACTTCTATATTTATCATTTCTTGTTGCTATTTTTCAACACTCCCTCTAAAAAAGAAAGGGATTATCTGTCACCCGAATCCTGTCTCTGTGGAACTCGAATTTGCATTTTGACAATGCCTTCATCAAAATATTTGCATCCTGCTCCTCGGTTGAAACATACAACAATAACATGATCTTCTTCACCACACAGTCTCGAAGATGATGATACCGGATATCGATGTGCTTGGACCTGTCATGAAATACTAGATTCTTAGAGATTTTGATACAACTCTGATTATCGCAATAGATCACAGTTGGATCCATCCTCTGACCAAAAAATCCAACTAGAATTTTCTGCATCGAAATGGCCTCACATGCTACCTAACTGGCAGCCATGTATTTAGCCTCTGCTGAGCTAAGTGCAACTGACCTTTGTTTCTTGCTATACCAAGAAACTACAACTGAACCAAGGTTGAAAATTCCTCTTGAATTTCTCTTCCGGTCTGATAGACTCCCTCCGAAATCTGCATCTGTGAAGCCCTAAAGCTTTACTCCCTCTGTCCATCTGTACCATAATCCATACTGAGATGTGCCTCTGAGGTATCTTAGCACATGCTTCGCTGCCTTCCAAAACAACTTGGTAGGCTTAACCATAGTTTGAATCAGTTGGTTCATCGCAAAGCACAAATCTGGTTGTGTTTTCACTAAATACATCAATGAACCCACAAGATGCCGATAAACAGTAGCAACTACTACCTCACCTGAAGTAGCATCCTCCTTCCTCCAGTTACTTGCTAGAGGAGTTTGCATGGGCTTGCACTTTTCCATTTGGAATCTCCTGAGTATCTCATTGGCATACTTGCCTTGAGACACAAACACTTCCCCATCCTTTTGCCACACTTCCATGCCTAGAAAGTAGTGCATAAAACCGATGTCTTTCATCTTGAACTCTCTTGCAAGATCCTCCCTACAAGACTTGATCAACTGATCATCACCTTTCTATATCAGATCATCAACATAAAGAACAATGATCAATGGCTTACCTTCTACCATGATGTGGTAAAGGTTTGCATCCACTTCACTCTTTGTGAAGCCCAGCCCGATGAAATAGCTGTCGATCCTGGTGTACCAAGCACGAGGTGCTTGCTTCAACCCGTACAAATCTCTCTTGAGTCGGCACACATGCGACTCACGATCGAAGGTCTCAAATCCTTTCAGCTGCTCTATGTACACCTCTTCCTCAATCTTGCCATTGAGGAATGCAATATTCACATCCATCTGATGGATATTCCAACCCATCTTTGCTGATAGTGGAAACATCGATCTGATAGATGAGTACCTTACTACAAGGGCAAAAGTCTCATCATAGTCGATCCCCTCGACCTGTGAGAAACCACAGGCAACAAACCTTGCCTTATGTTTCTCCACACTCCCATCAGCTGCTTGCTTTACCTTGTAAAGCCATTGAGAACTCACCACTGATTTTTCCTTCGGTCTTGGGAAAACATCCCAAACACTTTTATGAACTATGGAGTCATACTCCTCCACCATAGCATCATCTAGACGGGTTGTTGCACTGCTTCCTCAAAGGAAGATGGTTCGGTTTCTACACACTCCCCAACCAAGGCCATGTAATCAGTTTACTGCTCGTGTGATCTCCTCTATCCGTGTTGAGAAGATGGCTATCCCACATTCTCTCTTGCATCCATCACCAATCTGTCAGCTTCCCTTGAGCATTTCCACCCATCTCTGGAAGAGCCTGCATGAGTGGATGTCTCCACTCCTGGATCCTCTGCATGCGACAACTCTGCATCAGTCTGAGGTTCCTCCTTAGGAACCAAAAGTTCCTCCTTTGCATGCAACTTGAGCTCCCTCTCAAGGGATACTTGCATGGCTTTCTGCTTGTCAAACTTAAAATCTCTGCGTACCACTGTCCTTTGACTGGTAGGCAAGAACACCTGATAGTTGTGGGGTGTATCAATGTACCCCACAAGTATCCCCAACTGAGTTTTTGGCTCTAGCTTCTTTCGGGCATCTTTGGTCACATGGCAATAAATTGATGATCCAAAGATCCTGAAGTGACTCACATCTGGTCTCTTCCCATAGAAGGCCTCCACTGGTGTCTTCATCCCCAGTATACGATGCGGGCTTTTAATCTGCAAGTATATTGCTGTATTGCATGCCTCATCCCACAAATGAAGTGGTAGGCTTTGGTCATGCAACATCGCCCGAGATGCTCCCACAATCGATCTGTTCTTCCTTTCGACCACCCTATTCTACTATGGGTTATGGGGTGCCATCAACTCTTGTTTAATTCTTTTTGCTACATAGAAGTCCTTAAACTATTGGGAGACATACTCTTAACCATTATCGCTTCGCAAGGCTCTTATTTTCTTTCCAGATTCTTTCTCAACCAAGGCTTTGAACTCACAAAACCTTGAGAAGGTTTGATCCTTCTTCTGCATGAAGTAGATCCAACATCTACAAGAAAAATCATCAATAAAATTAACATAGTACCTTTGTTTAGCGGTGGAGGCTATAGAGCATGGTCCACATGCATCTGTATGAACTCGCTCCAGGATTGCTCCAGCTCTACTGTCTCGATCTTGAAAGGAATTTTTTTCATACTTACCCAAGGTACAACCTTTGCATGTATCCACTTGCTCTAGTTTTCCCTTGGGAAGTCCAGTAGAAATCTACTGCATGATCTTCAAGGCCCCATGGTGCAAGTGGCCCAATCTTCTATGCCATAGCTCGCTAACATCTTGGCTTTGCACCAACTTTGCTTTGGAACTCAATGCAACACAGTCATCTACCTCCAATATGTAGAGATTCTTTGCTCAAATCCCAATCCTCTTGGTCTTTCTATTGCCGACATGCCTCAGGAATGCCTTTCCTTTACTAAAGATACATCATAGCCTTTGTCTTCCAACATAGCAACAGACACCAGGTTCTTCTTCAGACCAGGAACATACTTTACATTAGTCAGGGTGAGATGAGCTCCATGCTCCCTCTGAAACACAACCGTACCTTCATCTGAAACATGGTACTTTCCATCATCGCCCATCTCTATGCACATTTGGAGGTCCTTCTCCTCCAAGGTACTGAACAGATTCTTATCGCCATACATGTGGAATGAAGCTCCACTGTCCAAGTACCAAACACAACCCACCATCAATGAAACCATGCATGCGATGAGGGTGAAATCCAATTCGAACTATGAGGCTAGTGCCTCACCATCTGATCCTTTCTAGGATCCATTCTTGGATTTCTTTTGTGGAAAATTCGTAGCATAAGGGCCCACCTCATGACAATGAAAGCATCAAACTTTTGATTTGTCAATATTCTTCCCACCATGAGAATAAATCAATTTGGAATGGGAAGTGTTCCCCTTCCCTTTCCTCGCCTTACTCGCTAAAGCTATATTTTCTTCATCATCTTGCTTTAATGAAGATCCATCTTTGGTGCTTCTCCTTATCTCCTCCTACATCAGAGCCGAACATAATTGTTCCCAATCTAGCAGTTTCTCTCTTCCATTTACTGAGTCTTGGTAGCTATGCCAGCTCTTAGGAAGACTGAGGAGAGCAAGACTCACCATGTGATCATCGGCTGTCGTGATTCCTACACTTCCAAGCTCATCCCTACAGGTGGTGAGCTTGTTCAGATATGTAGAGATCATGTTGCCCTTTTCACACTTGATTTTCTAAAGCTTGTCTTTCAGCACTAGCTTCCTCTGATCGTTTTTGTTCTGATATAGATCCTTCAATGTTTTCCACATTGAAAATGGTGTCTCCTTCCTATGGAGACTCCAGACAATGTGGTCTTGAACTCCCTCCAGAAGAATCCTCCTCGCTCTAGCCACACATTTCTTCCATTCCTCCAATTCTCGGGCATTAGCAACTATTGGGTTGGGGACTTCTTGATCAATGAAGTCTTTCAAACCATTGTCCTCTAATACTGCTTCCATGTGATCCTTCGAGGCTATATAATTCGAGCTGCCATCCAGGGAATACTCGAGTCTCAAACTGTTGAATTCCATTGGTGAAATTTGAGATGTGATAAGAATTCGATTTCTATAATCAGGAACTTCAAACTTCAAACTTCTCCCTTCTTTGTATACTTTTCTTCACTTTGATCACCCTTTCTCTGATACCATGTGGAATTTCCCATGGTAGATCACTTGATAATGCAATATACTAAAGCAAAATACTTGATCTACTTCTACAAACAAACTTGCGGAAGCTTAATCGGTTTTAAGCAAGATCAAATAGAACACATATAACAGAGAATGAGAAATCAATCACACATGAACACATAATAATACTTTGGAGAAAGCCTCAGCTAAAAACCCCGCTATTTGTATTATCATACAAGTGGAAATATCTCTAGATTACACAAAGCTTTAGCTCACAAGCTATCCAACTCTTAGTACAATCCCTCAATGCTGCTCATAGACTAAATAGACACAACATATGCCTTCCCTCAGTCCTTCAAGCCTCCTATTTCCTTGTGCAATTTTTCCTAGGTCCTCTAGCTACCACCTATGTGAAATCACCTCTCACACAACTCACCAAACTCAGAAGTAACTGCGCAATCTCCAAGGAATGAATTCCTTCTGCATGCAAGAGATATCCTCAATGGAATATTCCTATGACTGATAGTACACTATCCCATCCTCTGATCTCAATTGGGTCTCTGACTGAACTAACATGCATGAGTTATTTATGAGAGAATATTCAATTATCTGAAGTACAGTAGTTACATGCATGCATGCATTAACTAACTGAACTCATAGTCAGTTACACAAACTATTGGAACTAATCTAACTAGACTTAACTCAGTTAACTGAGCTAACTAATTACAACTCATAGTACAACTCATCCTAATCTCCTTAATTAAGGGATAAATTCCTCAATCAAAGGATAACTGTTGCATCTCTTCACATAGACTTCATGTTTGATTTTCTCCAACTAATTAACTCAAGATGAATTAATTAATTATTTGTCAAACAACTGCTAAGATCAAATTCGAATTTTAATTCTCAATTTTAGTTTAGGGACTAACTAAAATTGGAATGTATCCCGAAATGCTATTTATAGCAATTATATTTTTAGCACTTCTATGTTTAGCATTTCTTGTTGCTATTTTCCAATAGTGCCATTCCTACTAATCCTTCTGCTGCACATGGAGTTGACTCTAGTCCCATTGTTATTTCCAGTGCCTCGGATTATGATGTCACTCTCTATTGAGTGAGAGGTATCCTTATATGAGGAAGGAGCCCTAAAATAAACCATTCCCCATGTTTTGCATCAGGAATTTGAAATCTTAACCTATTCAAAAATATCTTGAACCTCTAGTCAGAGTCCCAAATCAGTTCTCCTTGTAGTTTTTTAATTTATTTGATGTCAGATTTGCACTATGATTTAGACTTAGGGTTCTAAAATTCCTTTAACAAGTCCTTCATGATCTCTAACAAGTTCGTGGTCTAACCTGCTGGGGTAGTTTCTTTGTATTTCATATACCAAGTTTATACTCTATATCAAAACTTTGTTTCAAGCTATGTAATCTTAGCTTAGTCGTCTTGGGCCTGCTTCATCACCCAAATTGCTTCACACATGAACAATTCTGCTCAACATCATCCCTTTTTGTTCATGACATTTTATATGGAAACATGCACCAAAATCATTTCAACTTCATCACCTTTACTTCATCTAGCTACTCAACATTAACCATCACTTCACTTGAGTGTGAAAATGTAGTGTATATCCTAGCAATGGATTCTAGTGTTATTCTATCCAAATCACTAAGTTATCCTCTAAAATATATCAACCATATAAGCTCCCTATCAAGTATTTTCATGTCAATCCTAACATTTGATCAATGGTTATGACCTCACCAAGATACAGCTTGGTTTTATCTTTTAATAGTTTCAAACACCTATAATTTTCCTCATCACTTTTTTATGTTGTTTAATTACATGAACAATTAGTTAAATCCCAAAGGTGGAAAATAAATTAAGGTCATACCTATGATTTCAGTCCAACAAAATGATTTTTGTTATGCATACATCTATTGTAGTGATGAAGATAAAAATTTACTTGGTGAACACTAGTTGCCAATGTGTGCCTAGTGCCAAGTGCCAATGCATGATGGTGCGTGTTAATGAGTGCCAGGGAGTGCTAAGGAGTGCTAAGGTGTGCCAACGTATGCCAAGGAGTTCAAGGGAATTCATGTTATGAAACCAGCTCACAAAAAGATAGAAAAGATAGATCAATGCCTTAGAAGTAAGCCTCTTCGAGGGGGAAACCTCCTTTACATTACGCAAATGAACAATTCTTAGATGATACAAATGACAAGACCTCCTTTCTATATATAGGAGTATAATGGGTCATAATATAATCAGAGCTGACATAACAATAATAATGTAAGGGCACAATAGTAACAATAGTGGGCTTCTATGGGGCATAATAATAACAATATGGGGACTACATGGCCACAAAAATATAATTAGGGGGGGTTGTACTAATAATAATAAGGGGTTACACTAGTAGTATAGGGACCTAACATACCCCTCTCCTTCAAAAAGTGTTGTCCTCAACGCTTGAGTAGTTCTTGATGCTCCTGTGTAAAATTCTTGTCCTCCCGTGTGGAATATTCAGTTTGTAAGTTCTTCCACTTGAGGAGATACTCTGGAATTGATCGATTCATAGATGTCTGTTTCTTGTTTCTGTGATTGCTCCAGGTTCCAATATGATTTTTCCTTCCTTGTCAAGTTTTGGAAATATTGTTTGAACTGGGATCTTCTACAACTTTTGAAAGAGTGGCCACACTTCTTCGTCCTTCTTCCATTCATCCCTTGCTTCATTTATCCAATCTAGTTGGATAATAGAAATAGCACAAACAATGCTTCCACATCCTCATCGTTTCTTGAGAGTGCATCTGCAACAACATTTTTCTTCCCTTCTTCGTAGATGATTTCAAAGTCATAACCCAACATATTTGTGACCCATTGTTTTTGTTCTTCTAAAGATAATCTTTGTTCTAAAAAGTATTTAAGACTATCATGATCCATTTTTACCTTGAAGTGTCTTCCCATTAGGTAAGGTCACCATTTCTTAAGTGCATGTAGTATTTCCAACATTTCCTTCTCATAAATAGCTTGCTTGAGATGTAGCTGTAAAAATACCCAATTGTCTACATCAAAAATTCTTTCACTGTGATGTTGATCTGCCTGTTGTTTCATTCGATTTTGCACCAAAGTGGCGTTATCCTTTAAAAGTTGGAGAACTTGTTGTTGATGCTCGATGTGATATTTCACTGCTTGAGTCTTTTTATTCTTGATATGTCCTTCTATCTTGAGAGTTTGAGGAGTGGTAATTTCGTCCTATGCATTACAAGATATGGTCGGCTTCATTTCTCGATGCTTGATGTGATCTTTCACTTCTTGAACATTTTTCTTCTTGATATGTCCTTCTATATTGACAGTTTGAGGAGTGGTAATTCCGACCAATGCATTACAAGATATGGTCGGATTCATTTCTTCTTTCTTGAAGTGATCTTTCACTTCTTGAAAGTTTTTCTTCTTGATATGTCCTTCTATCTTGAGAGTTTGAGGAGTGGTAATTCTTGCAATTCTTCACAAGATATGGTCAGATTCATTTCTTCTTTCTCTAGGGTTGGTTCTTGTTGTATATCGTCTTCTTTTGATGTTTCTTGATCCTTTTCTTTCTCCTCTTCATAATATATGTAAAATAATTTCTTCTCAGCACACGTATGACCTTTAGTGTATTTTCTATCACAATTGTAACAAAGCCCTTTTTCTCTTTTTTCTTCCAATTGTTGTAGTGTAAACCTTGTATGTTGTGGAAGGCTAGGAGAAAAATCACTTCCATAATTATAGTTGTGAGTGGTGGGATTTATTGTTTCCATAATTTTGCTTTCAATTTTTCTTGCCAATGTGAATGCCTTTTCCAATGAATTAGGTTCCCAAAGATGAACCTCATGTTGAATGTTATCCTTTAAAGTTCCTATAAAGACATCAATCCTTTGCTTCTCTGGAATATCATTTACCATTATATTCAATTTTTGAAAGTCCTCAATGTGCTCTGCCATTGAACCCTTTTGTCTGAGATTTATCAACTGGCGAAAGAAGGTGTTACTCTTTGTATCCTCCTAATGTGCTATCATTTCTTTTGTGAAAATTGACCAAGTGACAAGTGCTTTATGAGAACAAAGCCCTTTATACCATAAAAACTGATTTGGATCTAAATATAAATATGCAATATGTACCTTTTGTAGCAATTTAACCTCATGTATATCAAAATATTGCTCCATATGTAGTATCCAATTTACTGGATCCTTGCCATCAAACTTCCTTATATCTCTTTTTCTTGATTTTAAGAGCTCGCTCTTGAATACGTTGTATCTCTGAAATTTCGGATCTCCAAGGTATTCAATTGCGACTCGTGGTATACCTCTGTGTCCTCTTTCCAATGCCATCAGTCTGATCGAAATTGGATTCTCCAAGAAAGCGTTATGCCCAATCTCCCAAGATGACCTAATTATATACGTTTTCAGTAGAGCAAACTTTTAGGAAGTGGCACGTATCATTGTTTCAACCTTTAGACCTGGAAGTGATACACAAAAAACTATAGGCCGTCCTCTTTCTATAAATTGTTACGAAAGTGAAATCTGATGCTCAGAGAGAAATTTATGATGATTTTCCCAAGGTCACATGTTTGGAATGTAATTCAGAAGGATGTAAAAACCCTAACTTCCTCAGATCATATATCGAAAAATATAGTGGATCAAGATCTGAAATTTGGACTCAAGGTTTAGAACGATTTTTTCTCAAATGGGTTTTAATTTTAGAGTCTGAGCCGTTACATAAAAAAATGTTATAGTGAAAATTCCATTTTGACCTATTTGAGATGGAATTCTAGAGTTTGCAAAAACCCTACGTTCCTCAGATCATATCTCCGAAAATATAGCACGAAAAGATTTGAAATTTGGACTCGATGTTCTAAATCATCTCGGAGCAAATGGGTTTTTTTTTAGGATCTAAAACTATGTAGCAGCAAAGTTATAACAAAAAGTGCATGACGACCTATTTGGAGCAGCGAAACCCTAGAATCTAAAGCTCTGATACCAAATGTTATGAAACCAGCTCATAAAAAGATAGAAAAGATAGATCAATGCCTTAGAAGTAAGCCTCTTTGAGGGAGAAACCTCCTTTACATTACACAAATGAAAAATTCTTAGATGATACAAATGACAAGACCTCCTTTCTATATATAGGAGTCTAAGGGGTCATAATATAATCAGAGCCGACATAACAATAATAATGTAAGGGCACAATAATAACAATAGTGGGCTTTTATGGGGCACAATAATAATAATATGGGGACTACATGGACACAACAATATAATAAGGGGGTTGTACTAATAACAATAAGGGGTTACACTAGTAGTTTAGGGACCTAACAATTCCAATGCGAAATGTAGTTCTAAGAGATGTCAACACATGACGATGCATCCAAATAATTCCAATGGATTCCAGGTGCCAAGCCATGGAAATCTGTGCTAGCTAGGGAGTGCCAAAATGTCCTAGAAAAATATTCACTTTTGAAATATAAGAGAGGAAGACATATAGACTAGCTAACTCTTAAAATATCTTCAAGGAAAACATAATCATATATAGGACAAAATGGAGAGGGCTTGTACTTAAGCTTATGTAGTATAAATTACAATTGATAGTTAAATTGTATAACATTCTTTTATTATCTTTACTAACATTTATTAGAATTGTTGAATGTTTCACATCATTGGAATGACATCATAGTTGTAACTTATTTACAATTTTATTATCATATGTGCACTTTGATATGATGTAATATGATTATCGTTTCATTTCATATGTTGTTATATTTGATATATAACAAATAAATTAATTATTGCATGAAATAAATAGTAACTTTTCATTCTAAATGTTTTTTTTTGTAGAACAATGATCTTCCAGAAGATCCAAAATGATCCTCATCACATAGATCCAGATCGCGTTGGGTCTGATGCTGAGATAACAAAATATCCTCATGATGACATAGATATAGATGAAAATAAGGCCAATGTTGATATAGATGATGATCATGATGGTGATGGTGATGATGAGGCAATCATTGGTAGAAGCCAATGACATTCATGATCATATAGATTGCATCATGGATCATTTTTGATATATTGTTATGATGTCTATTTTCATGGATACTATCATATGTATCATCTTCATGGCCTCCAATACCATCTTATTGAGTTGTATCTTTTTTAAATGTATCATTTGGACATGATGTATCATATTGACTTGCATAATTTTGTCTTACATAATTGATCATTTTTATTTATATCATTTGTACATGATGTATCATTTTGACTTATATCAATTGTTGGACATGTATCATTTTCACATGTTATTGATCTACTAGTATATGTGAATTTCACTTGTTTTAGTTATATATGATATGATATTATCAATATTGACTCGTAAATTTTTATATATTGAAAGTGCTTGATGATTTCGATGCATATTTATTACGTATGATGGTTTTTATTTACTGCTCATGATGGATGTTGTCAAATTCACTTAAATTATAAATATTTGACTCACTTGTTTTAATTATAGATGATGATCATGTTACAATAATTATCTTGTTATTTTTTATATACTGGATGTTGTATATTCTATTTTGATGGAGATTTAATAAATATAATGATGTTGTTAATTTGTATGATTATTTGCTTCCCTAAAAATTCTTTATACATGTTATCCTATAAAATATTTCAAATGCATTAATGTGACTTACTTTATAATAATATAACTTATTTAAGGGACATGGTATATTTAACTAATTAAATTGAAATAAAACATATTAATTTAACTGTATACAAAACAATAGTCATTTTTGGAATAAAAAAAGTAGCAATGGAATCCACACTATAAGTGTAGTGCCCCACTCTAGTTGACTGGCAATGATAAGTCATTAACATTTATTTAGCCCTAAGGCCCACGCTTTATTCTTTGCAGACTTCAGGTTGAGGATTCAGACATATGACTCTATTATTAGTGGTTGTGATATTTATGTATGTTCTCCATTGATATTATGATAAAGATAGCATTAATGGTTATGTATGTATCTATTGGTATTATGATGATTGTAGCATTTATGGATATGTATGCTCTCTACTGATATCATGATGATAATAGCTTTGATGGATAGTTATGTTTCCATTGATGTTATGATGATGATAGCCATGATGGATGTGCCCCCATGATACCTACTTGCATTAGTTCTGGTTCACAATGAGCAATGATGTGAATGACTAGGTGATGTTAATGATGCTATTATGACAATGACTAACACTGAGAAACCTTGTTACTGATGATCATTGAGTATGGCAGGAAACCATCAGAGGAACTTGCATATGATGAGTTGGTGACACCTGGTTTGATGAAAACTTATATTATTTTATCTTTGAAATTCTAAGTTGATTTTGAAACTTGCTATATATATTTTTCTATATTTTGATGATATGTCAATGGTTGTAGGCATAGATTAGTTGCTTGGCCAAATGACTCACATATGGGTGATGGGGTTATACAAGTAGATGGAACTACATGGGAGGGGTGGGACAGTGTCCTTGATCTCACCCACTAGCACTCCCATCGTGACTTGGGCTAGAAATGTTGAAACACCTTCGCCTTGAAGATCATGATGCCATGACGGTAGGTCCCATAGTTGGGTCGCTCATGAGGATTTTACCAGGGGGCGCACATCAAGGCAGATTCCTTGATCCCTGACACCATTAGTCTCACTATAGCAGGAAACATAAGAGATGATAGTGGTCTATGTCATTGCACCTATACTTTCCCCTCGTAGTCACTGAATTCTTGAAGGGCAAGTGGTGTGGCACCCTTGGAACTTCAAGGGAATTTCTTGAAGGGAACGACCAACTTGGCACCCTTGGCATCACAAATAAACTATTAGGTGTGGCACCCTTGGAACTTCAAGGGAAGTTCTTTAATGGAATGACCAAACTTGGCACACTTGGCATCACAAATAAACTATTAGGCGTGGCACCCCTGGAACTTCAAGGGAATTTCTTGAAGGGCACGACCAAACTTGGCACCCTTGGAATCATTAAAAATAAATAAATTGATAAATATAATAAAGGAATGAAAACTAGGTAAATTTACATCAAGGGTAAATGATGTTAGAAACCAAGGTAATTAAACCAAAAATAAAACTTGGGATAATAGGATCATAGGAAGAAATAAAATAGGTTACCTTAAAAACTCTAACCTTCCCATGTCGAAAAATATTAGTAGATTATGTTTTTAATTAGGTAAAAAGAGGAAAAAGGGACATAATTGTAAGGATAAAGATTAATCCTAAAATAGTTAAACCTAATTAAGAGAAGAGGATGGTGAATTAAAATAAGATTACTAAATTAAATTTTAGAGAAATGTAAAGAACCTCCATGTGGTAACAACCAACATAAGAATATCTATCTAAGAGATAACTTGAGTTAAATTAGGGAGTAGATAGGGGACCAAATCTTGACTCATTAATTGACTTTAGTAATGAACACAAATTAAGGAGTAACAAGGGGGATCAAGAGGCAACTAGGAGAAGAAATAGGAATCTTGTTGAGGTGAGGAAAATATTAGTTTTAAATTAAAATTTAAGTAAATAATTTTGGGCCCTTGATGAGAGAGTGACACAGGGTGGTGAATAATCAAACATTGAATTATAAAAAAATAATTTAATTATGCATGAATGCCAAGTGTTCACCCTATGAGTGACTCCTATAAAAGAAGGGGCAAAGCCATGGGAGAAGGGACTTTTGGGAACCCTATTGTTGGATGGATGAGACTATGTCAGAGCAGTGATTACGAAACTATAGTGAGTTTGGTGAGGTAGAGGATTTTAGAGAGGGGACTCTTGAGCCAAGGAGTGCTCTCCTCTACTAGCTATTGCATTTTTCCATTGTACAACCCCATTGTAGCTCGGGAGTCCCTGGGGAAGAAGAGTACCCAAGGAGTAGGCTGGGAGGTTAACCGGTGGGTCATCGCATTCAGATCAAGTATGTCGTCATTCACTCTCGGAGGTGACTGAGAACAAGGGAAGACAAGTAACGGAAAATTAATTGGAGTCTCGTCTTCTGGTGAAAGTTACATATGTGTTGCAATATTATTTTGTATGATTTCTTTATGGCGTTAATTAAATATATGTAAATTTTATGATATGTTCAGTGAAATAAAATTTAGGGATGTGTTAGACAGTGCTGGATAAATTTGAATTCACAACATTTTTCTCTTCTGGTTGTATTTTGTTGTGATTTATTTTATATTATATATATATATATATATTATATATATATATATAGTTGGTCCTTACACTTGGTATCAGAGCTAGGTTGAACCCTTGAGACCTATGGGCCCATGCGTGCATGACTAGTTTGTGAAATATCTACTAAACTCTACCTTGAAATTGTGTATGGTAACCTTTCGAGGCTCTCTCTAATAAGCTGAAAATTTATTTTTGGTTAAAGAGAAAAAAGAAAATCCTATTCATTCGAATGGTCTGCTGTAGTTTAGGATATTTTCTCATGGGCTGGATTTGAAGAATTGGACAATCTTGCTATCCCCTGAACTATAGGATTTGTTTTGTTTTGTTTGTTAAAATTGGTTTGAAATGAAATTCTAAGAGCCCACAACGTTTTTACTGGGTTTCCATCCCTATTTCAAGGTTGTATGCTACCTTGCGGTGCCATGGAAGATTTGAAACTCTGTGTTAGTTTCATTCTGAAGATTGGGTCATTTCTATAACTACCCACTAAAAAAGTTAGAACAAATTTATAATAGCCATCCAGAGAGGGCAAACGTAGCAACATTTCTGCACAAGGGCTTGCTTAAAAATTGGTTCGAGTTCTATTGCACTTAATTAGTGATTGACATGTACATCAATAATACTTCAAACTTTTGGGTTAACAAATAAACACATTTTGTTATATAATAATTTTATGCGTTGTCAAATTGCAACTCAGAGATGCGGGTTTGTGTTACTAAGATATTTAATCAGTGCACTGTTAATTTGATCAATGGTAAATAAATCATATCAGGGTCTCGACATGTCCATAAGCCAGAGCTTTTAACCAAAAGATAAAAGGAGTGTGGAATTGACGTTAATAAAATCTCAACATATATAGATTCCTTTAGGTTTGTTTATTTTCTAATGGGCTTAGAAGATTTTATTCCTAATTTTGTTTGAAAACATATTGAGCTAATGCTCTTGTAAGAGCCAAATTAGCTCCATTACTTCTACACTCTAGCAATTGAAAATTGTGTTTGTACCTTGCAATTGAAAATTATGTTTGTATCCTGAAAATTGGTTCAGTTCCCTTCTATACCCACGCAATTCACCATACTTTGTTACACATAGTGTTCTCTGCGCAGATCTGGAGCAGCACACCCAAAGCTCCATGCTATGGTGGTCTTCACACTCCAACATTCCAGATCAGAATTAATTTTGGCTCCTTCTCACGACATTAATTCCCATCAAATCAACTAGACATCTTCCTTGCTCCACTCACAGTAGCCAATGTCAAATTCATATTATTACCCCATTAGAATACTCAAATTTCTTCAGCGCCGGTCATTGGGAAAAATCTCCAAATGCTTCATTAAACTCAATCCAGACTCGCAGTTACCTTATGCCCAGAATTAATTAATAGATTAATACTTTAAGCCTGATCTCTCATGTTAGGAATTTTCCTCCAAGCTATATTTTTGAGTTCTGTTGAGGTCAAATTCTGTCATCTCATTCTAATTTTGGATTGAATTTACTCATTTAAGATTTCCGAAGGCGCCTCGATTTCATCACATTGTCACTTTTCCATAGGAAACCACTCGTACTACTCTTGTGCAGTCGAATTTCGTTCCTGCATTCTTTTTTCTCGAATCCCATATCGTTCGGACTCTTAAATGGATTGTTCTGATGCCATGCATACTGTGTATGGAAAACTGATAGATTTCGTTTCCAACTGACGATAGTTGCTTCTTATCTCATGGCATGGCTTATTGCGCAAATCAGAAATCGTGCCATAAAAATCCTGTAGATAGAAATTAAATTGAATCAGTTTCACCCTTAGAAATCTCTAATTATTAAATTAATTATGCCAATAACGCTTTGCATCTGAGATTTGGGCGAGATTTTCGAGATCTGAGTGTAATTATTTGACATAAATTGATTTGATTGAAGATTCAAATTTCCCAATGTTTTGGCGCTTAAGATATGGATTGCCGCAGTTATCCCAACCATGATACACCCACTTGATGATGTTTGGTGGAGATTATTTTTGCGGTGCAATAATGTTGTCACACATCAAGATTGATTTAAAAAAAAAAAAATCTGTCGAATTGATGTTTGTCACAGTCTTATCCAACAATGCCCAAAATTTGTTCTCTGCATAATGATGTAGCCCTAGCAACTCAGAAGAAATTTCCCTAAAAAGGTATTGAACCCCAACAATGGTGTTTTCCCAATTTGGTATGCACCGCAGAATCTCTACTAGAAAAAGTTGAAAAAAACATGGTTCTCCATCACCACCTCATAGAGTTAATGAGAGTGGACTAGACAAGCCCAAAACTACTAATGATGGAGCTTATGACGAGGTATCTGGTATAAATACTCCTTTCAGTGCTTTCTCTGAAATAAAGCAATGCTTATTGCTCACAGATAAGAAACCGTTGGTGGTTAGAAATGGTGGTCCTTGCAGTGAGCAGTGGAGGTGGCTGCTATGGGAGCAGTAGTAGCAGCAATAGTGGTGGAGGAAGCTACAAAAACCATGGAAATACTTCAGCTCCTGGTCTTTCCAAAATTGGAAAAGAGTTTGAAACCATGGTTACCAGAGCCACTTTGAGTGAACACGAGAAGGAATATAATACTGTAGAGACGAAGGGGAACATTACTCGGGATGAATTTAAAGAAGTTATGAATGTTGGGCCTTCAAGATTTGTAAGTGTTGTGAGATTTTTACTAAATCGTGACATATATGTAATGAACCCTATTTTGTTTATACCACCTAAATCTATGGAATTCACAACAGACATGGTCTACAAAAAAATATTAACTCGTATTTTCCATTTGGGTGTGGCGTATTGCTCATGTTTAAAGGTATTGAGATATAGTTGTGTCAACAAGAGGTCGAGGGAAGAATGATGACTATATACCTTGATATTTCATTTGCAGAATAGTTTAGCTGTGTTTGTGTGTGCAATTTGTATATTGTTTAGTATTTGCAAACTAGTGTTGTAAGTTGAATATACTATTTCCCTAGTTTTTCTTAAGGAAGCGACACAAACCTCTCAAGCCATGGTGAGAATCTAGGTGCCTAATAAACATGCAATTACATTTCAGCCCTGAACTTTGCCATCGCAAAATCAAAATCAAATCCACAAGGTTTCCTTGGAATACTCTTGGGGCAGGAATTGTGGTTGGCTTTTAACTCAAGACAGGGGAAGTTGAACTTTCCATTCAAGATTCCCTTTTGGATTCCTCTACTGGGAACCCTCTTCATAATGAAAAGAGAGTAAAGGTTGAAAATTTGGATTAAGTAACTGAATGATCTTGATCAAATATATACATGAGGTATATTCCAGTCCTGTTCCGTGACTACTTGATATAGAAGTACTTGAATATTTTTGCTGTAAATGTCCCAGATAAAGGTTATAACCTATCCTTTTCCTTTAGTAATGAAGGTAAGATTATACCAATTATACCAACCCACCTAATGAAAGAGTTGATCAGGACCTTCCTTGAGCGGAGTAGGTTGGCCCTAGTGATGCAAGGCAAGTTATTTGGAAGTGGTTTGTCTCAAATAGACATGCCTTCTGTCATTTAAATTTGTTTGTTTATTTTTCATTGACATGACCATTGGATTCTGAGTAACAACAATGCGATTTTTCAGGATCATTCCAGAGTCCAGATTGTTGGCTTTGTAGCCTTTGAATATGCATTTTTTTTGCTGAGTTGTTCTCTTCAAGTATCTAGTTGCTTTAATAAGATAGATAATTTTGTATTGTATTATGAACTATAGTTCCATCCCAACACTCAATTTAATATGAAATCAACGCCATGTAAGTGATGACATTAGGAACACATCCCTTAGAAACCGAGAGAACGCAAACATAAGTAAAGCGGTCAAGTCAGAAAACCGATCTCTGCATCTGGTGAAAGAGTTTCAATGCTTCTTCTGCAGGCTCGTGGGGAGAATATGATGTGATTAGCATATTCCTAGAGCAGACATCTCGATGAAGCATTTCGTTGAACAATTCATCTGCGTTTGCCAAGCTCCCCAACTTTGCATACAGGTTCATCTAGGGTTTGAATTTTTGTTTGGTTTTTACTACCCTCTATAATCTTTGTATCTACGCATTAATGAAACTTTAGTTGGAACTGAATGAGGGGCATGTGCATGTCTTCAATTATAGATCCAACTAAGAATCATTTCTTCATTGTTCAGCGTGTTAACAGAAGTCATAAGACAGCAAGCCTCTCCA
>APFE030277628.1:0-13901 GCA_000404065.3 Pinus taeda
TTCGGATTGATTCTCCTCAACTTTTGACGAAAAGGCTTATGATTTGGCTTAATAGGAATAATATGCTGAATGATATTTGTATCATATGTTTTAAGATCTGAGTAATCCCATGCAAATACATCAGAAAATAAAGACAACAATTTCATATATTCAAATTTTATCTTTGGTGACAATGACCTTGATAGCTTAACCATCTTGGGATTTTCAGCTGTCCCAATGTTTACCTCTTCAACACCCTTTTCAGTCGGTCTCAATGTCAGTTTGCGGGCCACATCGTCTTGGTCAAATAGCTCCTCTAAAGGAATCAATCCCTTAGGAATAATATTGTCCTTAAGTTGCAGCACGTCCATTTGATTTACTTGTATATTGTCAATACCATTATCATTTTCAGTATCTATTGAGGAATCCTTGAACTTACCCTTATTTTACAGAAACTCATTGATCTCTTCATCATCTTGAAAAACTTGCCAGCATCGCTGATTGTCCGGAACAGTGGGACGATGCTTCACATGAATCTCAAATTTGTTGCTAGAATTCATTGGAATTTTTAAATTGCTTGCTGCCTTAGCAAGTCCATCAGCAACACCATTTTGTATGCGAGGCACACATGTCAAGGTATGATCAGAAAACAAATTCAAAATATCTAAGACTACATTTCGATATGCTCTCATACGAGGATGCTTGGCCTGAAACTCACCTTTAACTTGTTTTATTACCAACTCGGAATCACCATAGACCGCAATCTTCTTTGCCTTCAGTTTTCTAAGAATCTTTAGGCCAACAATGAGAGCCTCATATTCCGCCTCATTCTTTGAACAATCAAATGCTAGTTTATAGGAACACACTCTCACCTTGCTTGGAAATTTGTCTTGAGCGGAAAAATGACTTCGAATCTACACACCAATACCAGCACCATCACTACCTACCACACCATCGAAATCCATGGTCCAAAGACCATCTTCATCCTCCTCCAAGTGCTGAAATTGTACTGCCTCTGATTTTTCTGTTTGCTGCCCCTTTTCTTCAGCTGTTTGCTCCATGATAGCTTTCTTTTCTCCTCTTTCCTTTTGTAGAACTACTCTGAAATTTTCAGTGATCTCTGGTATATCTTCCGCTTGAACTAACTGACTATCTAGATCGTTAAAACTATCAGCAAATAAAACAAATGACTCCAAATATGTATGTACATAATTTACAGGATGATTGATCGGCTTCTCTTTGCTAGTTGTCATGTATTTCATCTTTTGCTATCGATATAGCTTTCTCATTTGACCGAAGACTGGAATTGTGGCATAAGAAAAGTCTAACTGTAGAGTACCCTTCAACTTAGCTCCCCAAGATCTTGAAAGTAGCATACCAAAACGTGGAGGAATGTCTGCCACAACCACATCCATCAAGACATTTTTCGCTGGGATTTGGTCTAAGCTAACAACCAAATCTTTGATGAGCCCGATACATCTCACACCGCTGGAATCAAATGAATATAAATCATGATATTTCCTTGTTATGTCTAACCCCAGCTTTTCTATGATCGCCTTTGGCATCAAATTGTGCGAAGCACCCGAATTGAACATAGCATTGTGCAAGACATATTCATGTAATCTCAAACTGATATAAAAGGGGGGAACATCACTAACAGGGGACTGACCATCCAATGCTGGCCCAAAGATCAATTTGGGCTGATCATCTTCAACGTTCACCGTGTCAAACATGGGATCAAAGTTCAGAATTTTGGAGACTTGACCTCGGTAGCTGCTGTTTTTCATAATTTCAGTCAAAGGAATAAATATTTTTAATTTGGAAATTTCATTTTCCAAACTAAATGCTGAAACTTTTTCGACTTCTTTGACCGGAATCTCTCTCCTATCTTTGATTATAGCTGCCTGATTTGTCTTTTCTGCTGTTGATATCTTGCTAGTTGTAGGATCAAGTGTCTCCTTTCCTTTCTTCGGTGGTATCGGTGAATCCATCTTTGGTGATGTAGCTTCCTTTCTTTTCTGAATGGGATTGATAGGAACATCTCGGTTTCTCAATGAATACTGCTTCTATTGAGTGGACAAGGCATTCAAATATCCTCTTTGGTAATCATCTAAATCTGCATCATTAGCTAAGATAAAATCTTCATCTTGCTGGGCGCTTGAACTTTCTCCATACTCTTCTTCTTCGGTGATGTAAATGGGCAGATCATCGAGAGTAAAGAAGTGGTTTTGGTCCCTTGCTACATCAACATCTTCATCTGAATCTTGAGTCACAAAATTCTGCAAAAGAGGAGTTTTGATCGGTTGCTGGGCTGCCGGCTCTTGTACTCTTGGTTCACGCTGCTTGATTCTGTACTGAGGTTGTTGCTGGCCACGGTAATTTGGATTACGAATCTGCGATTCTGATTTGTCAAGGTTCAGTCTTTTTAACATCTCACGAAGCCAAGGTGGTTCTGATGATGTAGATTCTTCCTTTATAGTCACTCTTTTCTCTGCCTTCAAACGTGCTCTCTTGTCATTCAAATTTTCCTCAACATTGACAATAATATTTTGCATATCTTCTAAAGTAGGCGGATCTCTATCCCATAATGAATAAGCCATCTCCGGATCAAAGCCATCTGGGAATTTGAGAAGAGCTGATTTTATATATGGTCTTAAATCATCAGGAATAGCATTATAAATTGTATTGAACCTGATAATGTAGTCTTGGACAGACTCACCATGATTGCGTTTGATATTATTGTACTCGGAATTAATCTGAAGCGGATCCTTTCTAAGTTCCCAACGATCAAGAAACTGCTTCTGAAGTTCAGCCAACATAGATATACTTCTAGCTCCCAAGCCTCTGAACCATTTTCTTACCTCTCCTCCGAATGTTTGCACAAACAATCGCATAGTTACATCCTCGTCATCAATCTCATATAAATCATAAAAAGTTCCATTTTGTCTATGTGTTGCTGAGCGGGCACACTTTGAGGAGTGCCATCAAATAAAGGAATTTTACTCTAATAGTCCGCGGGCATATCATGCAATCGCTGAGGTAAAGCAAGAGGTGCGAAACGAGCAGCCATTGCTCTAGGTGGATTTACTCTAGGTGTTGTTGGCGGAGTGGATGTTGCTACTGTATGGGGAGTATGCGGAGGAGATGCAATGTGGGATGAAGAAGGGGAATTAGCTGTAGATTCAGAGTAAGTAATTATAGGCTGCACAGGAATGGTAGGAATGAAAGGCGGTTCAGTAGGAACTCTAGAGGTATATGCCATGATGGTGGATCCAATGTTTGCAGATACGGCTTCTAAGAACTCAGCAAGATTGGCCGCTTGGATGTTGGTCTGAAGGTGCCTCAAGATAAAATTGTCAATTAATTTATTGTGCCTTTCAAATTCAAGAGTTGCAGCAAAGTCAGGATTTGGAACAATAGAATCGAGAGCGTTTTCAGACTTGGTTTTAAACAATGATAATTCAAACCTTACGTCGAAAGGAAGTTCTTCAAGGTATTCAAGAAGTGCAGGACATGAATGAGATTTAATCAAGGGAGTCGCCGAGCTTTCTTGACGGAGGATTTTTCGAATCAAATTTGGATTTTCATAAATAGGAGGTGGATTCGGATCTGGATTAGCTCTTGTATGTATTTTTGAAGCCAGTGTATTTATCAGGAGATCAAAAGAATTAAAGTAATTCAACCAATCGTTTGCTAGACTCAATCATCCAAAGGTCTAGAACGATCAAAGGTACTGGGGTGATATGCTAATCAAAGTTTCACAAGCTAACCAGAGATCGACTGAAGCAACATTTATCTACTTGCACTTATGCATAGCAAGAGCGTTTCGAAAGCTACCTAGCGTGACTTCAGACTCCGTCTAAGACTTGTGAAACTAACTCATCAACAAGCAAACCATTTGAGATTTCTTCCCCAGTATGGTCGCCACTATGTTAGCGCTCAAATCTGCCTTAGGCTGAAATAAGGCAAGACTCAAGGCCACATCAAACCACGCTCAGCCTCGTAGCTAGCCCTACGAGACAAGAGAGGGCTCTCTCCGGGTCAAACTCGAAAAAAGATAATCGAAATGGCTCGAGATGACCGAATTGATGACTGATTTTAGGCTAGGTATGAAGTACAAAGAGTTTACAATTGAGTTTTGATAATTTTGTTGAATTCAAGGGAAATGCAAATTTGGGTGTGGGGATGAGGCACAGTTTTTGTAGAGGTCCACTTGGGGCAAGATAGGAAATTGTTTTGATGCATTAAATCAGGTGAGATGGATAGATCAGACCAGTGAGAGGCTAAGGAGAGCAAGGGGTCTCAAGAATTCTCCTTAAATTGAAGAAAACATAGAATATTAAACAAATTTAAAGGCAGAGCATAGCAATTTCATGGATTCTACCTTAACACTTCATTTGCTTAATAAGAGAAGATTCAATAGAGATAATGATGCACATACACAACTTATAAGTACTGAGAGAAACACACCATCAAAACATAAAGCCACATGGATCCCAAATTGTGCTGCAAAACCCTGGTCTTTCCTTTGCCAAAAATGCTGATAAGATATGTACAATATAGTCTCAAAACTATCCCAAGAGTCCAACCTATGCTACTGAATGAAAATTTACATATATAGACCAAGCTATCCTCATTCCTTGACCTCTAGGGGTCAAGCTCCTCCTTCTAGGAGCAGTTTGAACAAATTCTAAACATGGAGCAAGAATCTAGATGACCAAACAACCTGCCTCAAAAAGAAGGAAACTGATTCATTACATTAGTTTCTTGCTAATTTGTGAATGAATCATCTAGAAGAAGGTAGATAAGTGCCATGTTACCTTACATACATCAAATTACATCATTTTGGGTGAAAAATTACATCAAAGAGTGAAACTGGTGGAAACTAGCCGAATTCCTGAGCTGAAGGTGAAAATCTGGGCCAAAAACTGTATGCATAGCGCCCCTTTGAGCCTATTTTTGGGGCACTTCCCGACATCAAAATGGAGCTCATGATAGCTCGTTGGAAATCCCTGGATGTATACTTTCCAACCCAAGTGGAATTTTCGAATTTGGAGCTCATTTGCCCCCTCAAAAATGAATTCTTCCAGAGGTACTTCCTGTAGTTGGAAAAGGTGGCAGCAAGGTGGTTTTCATGATGTTTTTGGACATTTTGACCATCCAGAACTTGATGAAATGCCTTGGCAGTTGCTGAGAATGTGTATTTCATCATGATAAATCCAAAACTACAAGTCATTTGTCAATTGGACCTCCCAATCTTCAGGGTAGCGCACTGCGCGCTACACGTAGAACTCAAAAACCTGTTTCTCAAGCCAAAATTTTTGAAATGACAAAATTTTCTCGAAATGTGCCCAAAATTGGAGTGAAGACCCTCCATCATGTATCATGCTCACTAGTGAAGCCTCGGCCAAAACTCAAAGCGGATTAGACCTTTTGCGTCGTTTTTGTGCTTTGCTCAAACGCCTTTTGAGGACCTTGATTCTCGCTTTGGAAACATGCATGCGAGCCCAATAGTGAGTCTTCATGTGACAAAGCATGTTCTTGTCCCTATTTGCCTTCGCCAACAACTTCTCCAAATGAGTGTTGACCCGGATGAGCATTGATTCCCTATCAATAGGTGTCAAATCACAGGGTCTCCTTCGGGCGAATTCCCGATCTTCGCGGATCTTCCTCAGCTCATAAAGCTCATGCTCATCTTCCAACTGTTTGTTGCGCTGCTCTAAGTAGTTGATCACCCATTTAGCCATCTGCAATTTCTTTCGCAGCGAATCATTCTCGACCCTTTGTTCTTGGATGATCTCCTTTAGCTCGGAGCTAGGAGAGCTAGCATCAACATCAATGATATCGGTGTCTTGGCTTCCTGAAGGACCCTCATCAACCATGGGTCTCTTGCCCCTGTCCTGAATCTGTACCTATGCTGTAGATGGAAGCGAGACCCCTTCCACATGATGTGGAGATAATACTCGCTCTGCTGATGGTGTCAACGAGACCCCTTCCACCCTGGGTGGAGATAGTACTCGTCGTGCGGCTACAAATAAGGTCCTGTGGCCTTTCTGATATGTCACATATACTGGAGCATGAACATGCTCGGTCTCAGGAATGTCAAGCTGCTGTGAAGGCCCTCCCTCATCATGAACCATCTCTGGTTGTGGCTGAGGCGCTGTGAAAAGGTCACGAGCAATAAAATCCTCCCATGTAATGCCCTGCTGTGTCAGCTGATGAATCACCACGATTTGATCAATGCATAATGGTGTATGCTCCTGTGTTGCCGTGCTGGGCTCTTCTTTTGCACTAAAGGCACCATCCTCTCTATGTTGTGAAACATAAAATATGGGATGTTCATCAGGCGCACCCTTGTAAAATGCATCAACAAACGGACATGGTATGCATAAAG
Source organism: Pinus taeda (assembly GCA_000404065.3). NCBI lineage: Eukaryota > Viridiplantae > Streptophyta > Pinopsida > Pinales > Pinaceae > Pinus > Pinus taeda. The sequence goes on from APFE030277628.1 coordinate 6,374, forward strand.
ACGTGAGAATCTGCCCTCACAACTGAAATACCGGATGATAAGTTTCATCAAAGGTGCAAACCGATCATTCAGGTAGTGGAAAGGAAAAACTCTACTCAAGTGCCTCATATACCCTGGTTTAATATGTGGCTCATAATATGATTTCTCTAGCTGCTGACGCTTATTCCATTGCTCCCCGATATTCAGAATTCCCGTGGCCTCTGCAATGGTCTCTGGTGACAAAATGAAATCAACTCCAGCAAGGTTTACATGGCCATCATGTAAATGGAGAAAAAACAAGCGAGCTAATTCAAGATGATGCTAAAACTGTGAAATTAGCTCACAAAAATGATAGCATGACTGATGGAGAAAGCAATCCATGGCAAGTGGGCAAGCCTGCAATTGTACCATAGAAGTGGGTTCTTCTCTAAGATGTTTACCACCTTTGCGAGGTCTTTGTGGCACATTTCCCTCTATGGTGGAATCACTTTCATTTTCTTGCTCATAAGATGACTCTGTATCTGACATGGTTTTGAGAAAAAAATAGGTGCAATAGGAGGACTGCAATGTGTATGCTATATGTGTAATGAAATCCCAATTTCAATGTATCCTCAAAAAACCAGCTGAAGCATCATAAACATTTTGCCATAATGGGTATTTTGTTTGGTATATTTGTGCATAAAAACAATCACAAAGATGTTGTGGTATGAAGTGCTGCTGTCTCCAATGTCTTTTAATACCCTATACAAAGTTTCAATAAGGGCCTAGGGTTTGATTTATTTTCTTACACCCAACGCCACTTCCACTTCTTCAAACACGCATTAGACACTATTCAACTTGATGCTTGAGTAAAAAAAAACACCTACTTGTAGTTGCCGAGGTGATTTGATACGTTCTAGGCACAAAACATAACGTTGGAATGGATGCGTAGCGCGCCAGTTCTATGCGTAGCACACCTCCCTGTGCGTAGCGCCTGTGTAAATTTACACAGGATGTGCGTGCCCAATGCGTAGCGCACCGCCCAGTGCGTAGCGCGCACCTTCACTCTGTCTCTAGGGTTTGAAACTCGGTTTTTTCGCCCTCCAATCTTGAAAATGCTCTTGCTCTGATATGTGGTGAACCAAAAGACTTGTTTCACCTTATATACACCCAAAATATCTAATTTGAATAAATTAACTTCAAAAACCCACTTTGTAAAGTTTTGGGCACTTTCACTTTTGGCCTATTAATACAATGATTCTTTTTGATTTTCTTTTGCTTTTCTGAGGTTTGGACTAAAGCTCTTTTTTGATTTTTGTTTGCAGGGATAGCTGTAACATGCTTTGGCAAAGGAGACCAAGGTTGCACTTGAACATTTGAAGGATTGAAAATTTTGACAATTTTTTTCAAAAATGTGAAGGCGACTTATCTTCAAAACGGAGTTTTGAAGAGAAGTCCTAATTTAACTGTACAATAATGAAAATTATTGAAATGATGATCTATCAAAGACATCCCTCTGGCCTGCTGGTCTCCTAATACTTTGCAAGACAAAAATGACTCAACCCTAGACCTAAAACCTCAAAGTTTAAAACATGATTGTGAATGACCTTGGAAAACTTTATTTTAATGAATAGACCTAAACCAGCAGTGCCAAGCACGAGGGGAATGAGTGACACACAACCGCTCCATCAGAGTTATGGCATGCCTAACGAAATGCAACTGATCAAACGGATGGGACACCTAAAACATGAAATGCAAAAAAGAGCTTTTGATCTCTGATGGAGGGATAAGTAGACTGACTCTAACACCTCCCTCGGTTGGAAACTCTGCAATTCCAATGGTCATCTCCACCACTTGTCATTGACTTCTTTTTTCACAAAATCTCAAAACAAAGGCCCCAATAGGCCATGACTAAAGTCCATTGACTTGTCCCTGAGTTAATCTTACCTTGGTGCTATCGGTGTGGTTGACATTTCTGCTGATGCCTTTGTTATTACTACTGTGGGTGCTTCTGTTGTTGCTGCTGCTGATTCTTGTTCTGCTGCTACTGCTTCCTGGCCTTCTTCATCAAACAAAGGCCCCAACTCCAGCACGATAGAAATCGTCCCCTAGCGGAATAGAGTGTAATTATCTAGTGTTGCTTGCCAGGGTTCAGTGATTGCGATGGTGTGCTTGATGAACTCTGTCACCGTGTTAGTCGGGTGCTCAATAGAGAAGCCCACTTCTCCTCCATTTCTTCATTTAGATATCACAGGGTGTTAGCATGAGTTTGTACCGATGGTCGGAGATCACAAATATTCTGTTTTGTCTTCGCCGATTTGTTCTTGATTTGCTGGACACGGACTTCCAAAGAGGCTATCTATGCTTAAAACTTCTTTTGTTGATATTTTTCGTTAGAGTTATTGATGTCGGTGAGGAGTTGTTGAATTCTATGGTGGAGCGGGTAGACTGGTTGATTTTTCTTTTCCAAACTATCGGACCAGTCATAGACATATTGCATCATTGTGTACCCATCATTCAGAGTGTCAAGAATGGAGGCTTTTAGAATGATAACAACAATGATATTCTGTTCAATTTCATCAATATACGTCATGGAGGAATATGGAAATGCCTTCCTTGCAGCGTTGAGGCTTTGCCTAAGTTCTTTGTTGGAGGAGATCAACTCGTTTCATGTAGATTGGATGTGGTCGCAACATTCAACCAGGGTGCAAACGAAAAATTCCTCCGGATATTCAATGACTACGTCAGAAATTTCCAGCCAAAGCATCTAGAACAGTGAAGTGATCTGATCAACTTGTTCCTACAGTTGTTGATTATTCTGGTGGAGTTGGTCTCGTTCCACCGTAAGGGCAACAATTTGTTGCTGTTGTTTCTTATGGTCAGCGACAAGGTCATTATGAATTTGTGCAGCCCTCTACACCGCTTGTTGTATAAAACTCAATAACTAAGTTAACAACCAGTTCTAGAGGTCATCTTGCTACATGCTGGATGGATTTGGGAATTGGATCCACAAGGGATGCCCACTAGTAGTGGATTTATCTAAATGGTCATGGGGCGTGTGGCTTGTTGTGAAGGTTACGCAAATTGGGGCATTGCTGGTATAGAAACATGATTTGGTACAATAGGAGAATTTAAAGAAAAGGGGGCCAAAAAGGGATCAATATATGTAACCAATGGTTGTGAGGTGACGAGAAATGAACTCAGTAGTGGGCCTGAATCTAATAGCATGGATATCATAGAGGTGGTGATGTTTTCTCCATTGGGGACTATTATGGAGGAATGAATAATAGAGTCAACCTCCATATCTTCTGTGCCTAGCCGTGTCCTAGAGGGAATGGTATCTAACAGGGTTGCGGAAGTGGATTCCGTTTGCGGGGATGGGTCGCGCGAGTTTGTTGAAGTGGTCGAGGTGGAGGGTGGGAGTTATTCTATGATTGGGGAGGCCACGACGGTCAAGGGTCCCTTAATGGTGAGGTCGACAATTGACACTACAGGGTCTACCTTTTGCTTCTTGGTTACAACTGAAGGCTTGGCTATTTTTGTTTTCTAGGGTTTTGGAAAGGCTGGCATAAACTATAAATGAGGTCCTATAGGTGGTATGGAAACAACAAGGGGGGTGGTTACTAGAGGGTTCTGTAACGTAAAAACTTGAAATTCAACTGAGTTAGGAACCAAACCTAATCAATTAGTTATGCTCGTAATGGTTTGCTTGAGCGAGCTCATTTGCTTCTTCATTTGAGTGAAGATCGACTGCAACTCATGCTTTGCGAGCCACATCCTGGTGTCCATAACTGTTTCTCTTGGCAACAACGGTAGTACCATCCCATCAAAGAAGTACAGGTACTTCCCTTCTCAAATTTCCCTTGTAACCCTTGGTCATGACCTGACCTCTACATGAAAATATTTAGTTGAAATCACAAAATTTAGGGCCTGCATCTGAAAGGTGTGCAGGTGAATGTAATGCTTCCTGATGAAGGTATTCCCATGAGTAGCCCCAAACCAAATTGATTATGAATACTCATCTAGCAGTGATTTGGGGATTATCTCTATGGCTCTGATCACCTCAAGAATTTTGACATACCAACCTCCAAAGGAAGCTTCATTGATCTTCTTGCTGCTCGGGTCTCCCGAAGTCCTCCATGATACATATCAGAGAGCTAATGGTTGGTCGTCTAAAATAAGTGCTAAGTCCCTTCCCTTTGGTGGGCACCACTTCCACATCGCTAGAGCCACCACCAAATATCCATAGATGAAATTGGTGCTCCTCTTATAAACATCTTCGCAGGCCTCAGTCAACTCATTAAGTAGAAATGTGCACTAGTTTAGTTGGGTGCCCTCTGTACAATGCTCCACAACTGATATTGTGTCCAGCATGCACTCATTCCTTGAAAAATGGCACATCAACTTTCCTGTGATGATGTAGCAATCAAAATTAATATTTTCCTTGTTGATGAGGTCAATTTTTGCTCCCTTCCCTCCTCTCTTGGTGTTGTACTTTGCATAGTAGTCGACATCTCCCCCATTCTTTGCTATTTTTGAGTTCATCTGGAATGATGTCAAAACTACATCCCCCATTGGTGATAGATCTGTACTCCTTTTATAGCCACAATGACTCGCCATGCATCCTCCTGATCACCAATTTAGTTAACTACATTGTCATATGAGTCGTGCCAAACATGGGTAAACTCCTCAAATTTAACAATGTGGATCGTTGAATTCCCTTATATTCAACCTTGGCCTTGACTTTGGTGTCACATCCTCCTTTGTGATTGTCTCTGTATATACTTCCCACTTGAGGGCCAGGAATTGAAAAGAATCTGACAAGTCATTGCCAACAAGCATGGCCTTATCGTATTTGCCATAGAGTGGCTCTGCAACTGAATTCTTATCATACAACCCAACTCCAGGAACATACATAATTGGATTTGTCATGCTAGAATGCTGCTAATAGACTGCAATTACCGGTGGTTGATAATGAATTTTTCGAAGACAACATTGAGAACCTAACTACGATTGGAGCTACTCTATCACCTTAGCTTCAAAATCTGAGAAATTCGACATTGCCATGGAAATAAGTAGACTAGCTTGACACTACGTTTTTGACAAGACTCATTATAAAATTTCCGTATGCAAACTTGAACATGTTACTCTGCCGTCAGTTGAGCTGGACCTGACTTGGCCGATGCACTTCAGAAAAAGACAAAGAGGAGTTGATGGGTAATTATGCTAATGTAAACACAGACGTTTAGAAATTATTTTTTTCTATAATGGGAAATATTTTACATAAATCCGAGCTAACACCAACATTATTGTCTCACTAAGGACTCTTAGCACATGTGAATTATCCCCCTGGACCACAAACAGTTACGGTGTGGTGATGTGTAAGCTGCAACTGAATTGATGTCCTGAATTTTTTTTATTGTAAATATTTTGACAACTGGCTAACTGACTAACTAAACGTGTCCTAAACTGACTAACTGACTCCTACATGTTTTTCCTAACCCTACCTATGATTCGTTTTAGAGACCTAATCAAGTTTGAATGTCAATATTTGATGTGTGGAAGGGTTTCAGGTGTGCGCCATTCACCCAACTTGGTAGTAGTACTCCATCCAGTTGCGCGAGCTTAACGACTCTAGAATCTCTGATTTCTAGAACTATGAACGGGCCTAACCAGTGCATATGTAGATTTCCTAGAAACTTTTGAAACTTTTTGTCATATAATAGAACATGCCCCCCAATTGAAAATGCTTTCTTCTTGATGTGTCTGTCATGCCATGCTTTCTATCTTCTCTGCTTGATCGACTGGTGAAAATATGCTAAGAATATTGCTTCGTCCAAGTCCAATAGTTCATCCAATCGCTTCTGGAGTGATGCCTCCTCTATCATCTTTGTGGCCTGGCTATAAATATGCTTGAGATGGCAAACTCTGTCGAAACCATGACTTATCGTCCATACACCAATTGGAAGCGTGTCTGTTTGTGTATCTCTTTACTGTTATGCGATATGTCCATAGTGTGGCTAGCACCCTTTCATCCCAATCATCTCTATTGGCTGAACACACCTTAGTTAATCCATTTTCATGTATTCTATTAAATTCTTATACAATTCCATTGGCTTGCGGGTGATATTGGCTGATCTTGTAATGATGTATCATGAAGTTCTACAATAGAGAAGCAATTGTTTCATTGATGAAATGAGTTCCTTAGTCCTTGGTCAGGCTCCTGGGGCATCTGATCCATGAGATGATATTTTCAAATATAAACCTTGCAGCTGTGTCTTCTATGCAGTCCTTCACCGGTGCTACCTTAGCTAATCTTGTGAGATATTCTGTCATTGTGATTATGCACCGGACCTGAGTGTAATGCGCTGACGGATTGATCAGCCCTATGAAATCAACTGCCTACTTTTCAAATATCTATAAGCCATGTATTGGTTGTAATGGGAGATCATCGTGATATGATGGTTTCCCAACTCTTTAGAACAAATCACATCCCTTAGCATACTCTTTGGCATATTTATAGACCGTTGGCCACGATAACCTTGCTTGTAACACCTTCCGTGCAATCGCTTTTCCCCCTACATGGCCACCCGCAACTCTTTAGTGGCACCCCCATAACTCTTCATGTCATTCATGGTGAAGGACACATCGTCACAACACCTAATCGAGGCCTAGTTTGTATAGGTGCCTTGCGATTAGCTAGTAATTAGTTGCTCGCATGACCATGTGTCTTCTTTGCAGAGGCATGTAGTCATCCATACATTTCCCTGTAGCTAGGAAAGCTGTGATTTCTTCAAGATAATCTGGTATTTCTTCTACCCTAAACAAGTCAACATCGGGTAGCTATTCATCTAGAGAACCTCCACTTTCTCCAGACTCTAGCCTCGAAAAATGATCAGGTCCGACGTTCAACTGGCCTGGTTTGACAATTACTTAAGAAGTAAATTCCTAAAATAGTAGAAACCATCTACAAATTCTCCCCTCAAGTACCAGCTTGGTTTCCAGGTATTTCAATGCAGAGTGGTCATTAAAGAACTTAAATTCCCCCCCAAGCAAGTCATGTCTAAAATTTTTAAGAGAGTAGACCATAGCTAGAGCTTCTCTCTTAGTGGTGGTGTAATTATTTTCCACGGTAGATAACTTCATATTGGCAAAGTAGATGAAATGGTCAAGGATCTCTTCCCCCGGTTGGGCCAACACTGCCCCTAAAGAAATACTAGATACATCAATATGAATATGGAATTGCTTATTCCGGTCGGGATAGACTAGAATCTGTGCGCTTACCAACCTTTCCTTTAGTATGTTGAGTGCTGCTTGACACTCCTCCGACCATGCAAATTCTTCCACTTTCCTTAGTAACTTCTCCATTACTGCGGTTATCGAGGCATAACTGCGGATGAATATTCGGTAGTATCCAGTGTGCCCCAATGTCAATCTGAGCTGCTTGACATTGTTACCAGGAATAGTGTCCACTTGGAGCTGCTATTCCCACTAAGACTGGTAGCTATATTAGAAACAAACAAGTAAAGTCTACTTTCGCTTTCCTTTATGAAAATAGATAAGAGTGGAA